>PVLA01005904.1:0-135602 GCA_004027455.1 Hydrochoerus hydrochaeris
CTCAGGGCAGTTGTCTCACAGGAATTTTGCAAATCCTCCTCCATGAGCTCTTTCACCCAAAGCTCCCGCATAAACTCTCTCACATTATTCACAGAAGGCAAAACCCCACAACCAGTCCTCACAAAGGGGTTATCTAGAGGGCCTCCAGCAACCCCCCTGGAGTCTCCACCCTCGACTCCATATTGAGCATTACATAAAACCATACACATGTGAACTACACAAATTACAATTATCAGTACAAAACATTCCAAGATCCCCGTGCCCAATCCCCACATGCGGCGTCCTTTTCCTGGAGAAGCGATTGTCACAAGGCGTGGATGGACTAGGACGCGGCATGGACAGAAAAGGGCGCCGCACTGTACTTCTAATGCATGGTGATTACCCTATTCACAACGTGATTAATGCCTTCAGCCAAAAATGACCCGTAAGCTCCACAGACTTATTAGCAAGTGACGGGAGCTGCAGCATTCACTCTGGGTTAATTTCAAATTATGCCAGCAGATTTGCCGGGACTTTTTTTTCCTCTTGGTGCAAAAAAAGTTGTTACATATAAGGAGAACAGCTCTTAAACGATAATGCCTAATAGAGAAACACAAACCCTTCAACTCTTAACATTCCCATCTACATTAAATCATCCTTTATTGTTCTCCCAATTATCCTAATTGTTATTGTTCTTCCAGTTATTGTAATAGTTACTCTGTTTGTTCTCCAGCCTTCTGACCATAACAGTTCTCTGCACGCAGCAGAAATCAGTACGGTCCCTGTGTATCATAAGTTTAAAATACACTGGGGCCTCAGATGGCAAAATCAGGAGGGTACGGGAGAATCCCTGCTGAGTGCTCTCTCCCCAGGGATCTCCAGGGCCCGGAGTTCTGGGCTTCACACCAGCAGACAGATCCGGGGCGTCTGCTTCATGTTCCACACAGGGCCAGGCAAGGGGTCTATAGCACCCAGCACAGCTCAGTGCACTTAGCAAACCACTCCTCAGGGACTGAGCACCGGTGCTGGCCCACAACCCCAGTAGGTGCCAAAACTGCACCAACAAACAGAACGAATCTACTGTCTACCTTGTGGGCTTGGTGGAATAGTGAGACCCACTTCACAGGGAGAAAACAGAGAAAGATGCACCACTGCAGGGCGGAAATGCAGCGGGAGTAGAAGAGGACACTCAGGGAAATGAATAAGCGGCTCTCCGAGAAGCGTCTGGGGCAGAAGTATCCTTATCCTGGGAGTCCGTTCACTGGCCTCATCTGGCTCCGTACAGAGCACTTCCTCCCCACGGTCCCTGATGGACACTCTTACTGCCTCTCCCATCAGCCTTGGCTAACTCCATGGGCAGGACCCGGAGAACCTGGAAAGAACCCCCACAGGACCCTTCATGTGGTGACAATGACATGAAAAGGGAAGGGAGGAGCCTCTGGTAGGAGCAGCCTGGAAAGGCCCTGAGGTGGGAGAGAGAGGAGCATGGATAGAAAAGTGCAAGAAGGATGGAGTACGGGGGGGTGCAGGGGGCCGGGGGGGCACCCAGATGCAGCTCAGGCCCGCCTGGGGCAGGCACGGCAGCCTCCGGTGTGGTGGAGTGTGTGCCATTCACCCTGAGGACAGGGGGCAGCTCAGAACCCCACCGCTCAGGGGCTGAGTCCCATATCAACATGGGGGACACAGAAATCAGCCCACCGCACACACTCGATGCACAGAGTGCGGTCTCCTCACATAGGTACAGAACAGGGCGTGCAGAGGCCGCCCAGCCCCAGATGACAGCGTGACCAGGGTCTCCCTGACTGCACATCTGACACACTGGGCAAAGGCTGTGCCCAGCCCCGCTGCCGCCTGTCTGTGTCCACAGAGTCACCCTGGTGCCTCTCGTGACTTCCGCACAGCACATCCCACTCACCCCAAGACACTGTCAAAGTCTCAATTTATGGTCCAGAATAAAGGACAGTGGAGCCACTGTCCTGGCACTCCTTGCTCCCTGCGGACCTGAGGCGGGGATGTTTGAATAACTGCCTGCTCCTTGAGTCTGCGGGCTTGTGTTGAGCACCCAGGATGGGTTTGGCATCTGCTAGCTTCACCCTCCCAAAGATGAGCAAGACGTAGCCCTGACCCAGAGCAGCCCCTGCTGTAGTTTGTTTTCTGATGTTGTAATACAGTGCCTGCAGGGGGGTACTTAGCTTAGAGTTCTGGTGTTCTAGAGTTTCAGGGTGGGAAGCAGAGTCTGCCTGTCTCTGGGGAGACCCTCCCTCCCAGCAGATGATATCCCAGTGGGGAGAGATCAGATGGCGAAGCAGGGAGAAGAGAGGCCCCAGGGGCCTAGACAGCCAAAGTCACTTCAGCACAACCCACTGGGGTGAGAACTAACTCACTCCTTGGGACCAGCACTAATCCCTTTCCAAGGTGGCATCTCCCTGACCCCACCCTGAAAGGATCACCATCTCCACATCACCACCCTGGGCCCAAGGACTTCTAGAGGGACACTAAGGGTCAGAATCAGCAAGGCAGACACAGCGCCGGAGCAGATGGGGAGAGGAGAGGGAAGCAGGGCTGAAAAGAGTCAGGTGCTTACGTAAATCCAACAACGATATAATAAAATCAGACACTTATGAAACAAAAAAAGCTAATTTCGAATTTTAATTGCCTTGAAAGATGAGCTTCTGGTCATGCATTCTTTGCATAATACTGGATGAGAGAAAAGTTAATGGTCTTCTAATTGTAATACTCTTCATGACAAAAACTTGGGCTCACATTCATTAGTCTGCCCAGGATCTGCACAGCATCACTTATTGCTCTTAATTTCTACAGCAGTAACAACGACATGCTATGTGCAGGCCTGGCTTCTTTTCAGTTGCCACCCAGCACTGCCTCCTCTGAGTTGAAGTAATTAAATTCATTTATTTCATGGAAGTGCTAATGAACCTCTTTTTCAGAAATTCGGCTTTGTTAAGCTCTAACAGATAATATGTTTCATGGAGTGAATTAGGGAAGACTGTCAAACTCCTGTCTCACCTCCCTGCCCTACACACTTCGCCCTCAAAGGAGGAAGTGGGGAAATACTTGGAAAACATAAGAGCTGGTAGTGAGGATCACACCTCTGCCTCCCACTTCTCACCCTGAGCTTGAAGATTAGGGTGCAGGCAGCCAGCTGGGAAGGCGGGTGTGACCTGTCTGTCACTGAGTTCCCTGACATAAGAGCAGAAAACAACAGTCCCCAAGCCCTGCACCTGGGACCAATCAGAAAGTACCCTCTTCAGATCTTCTAGTGTGAAATCAGGCTTCTGATGGGACAGCCTCGCTCTGATGTCAGCCTGAAGAACTGGCGGCTCAAAAGTCAGCTGCCATTATTAGCCTTGAGGCCCCTGTGCGCTCTCTCTCAGGGCCCACTCTTACTCTGAAGAGTGTGTTTCTTTCCCTACCTTTAATAAATATAAAATGCTGATATCTTTGGCATGAGTCTTTTCCAATTCTTTGCAAGAACCTGGAAAGACTCACTGAGAAGATTCCACAGCACCTGGCGTCCTTTTAACAGTTCCATTGGCCCAGGCTTCTCACCCATGAATGAGCTCAAGGTTCCATCCCCTGTGAGGAACCCAGAGACAAGGCTGTCAGGAAAGGGGGCTTTCTTGGACCCGATGCCTGTGAACTTCCTTGCCCCTCTCTGCCGCAGTACTCACAGGCCAGCCTGGGAGATCCAGGTATGCAGTTGCCAATCCTACCAGAGGCATAAAAATAAAAAATCACTCATACTAACAAAGGAATCACAATTTCAAATTTTAGAAAGCTAATATTGTAGCATTTTATAGATTGGCTCCCTGACATCTATAATGCTCTTCTTCATTGCTTTTCTGCCATCTTTTATCATCATTTCAGATGAAAATTAAAATTTTACTGTTCTTGATTTGGTGTTGTACTGTTCATTCTGGTTTCTAGATAATCCAGTTTTTCCTCTACCATGGTCAACAGATACCCACTTTCTTTGACCTTTGAAATTCATCTTTGGAAATAATGTGCAGATGTGTAGGACCATTGTCCAATTTGGGAAAATCTTATTTTGTTTATTTTAAATATGAGATACAAGGTTTGAAAAAAAAAACCATTAGGACCAGCTTCTGGTTCTGTATATCTAATGGCTCATTTTCTCCCCCAAAATGAATAGGGATTGATATACACAGCCACGTAAACACACACACACACAAGCATGCATACACTGTCCTCTTCCAGTGCCACATCATAAACTGTAGTCATATCAAGATACAAGTCTGTCTTGGTTATTTTTCTCTTGTTTATACAAAATACCTGACACCTAAAGTCAAGCAAGGAAAGGTTTATTTAGCTCACAGTTTGTGGAAGTTTCAGTCCATACCCAGCTGGCTCCAAGGCAGAGTGGCATGGCTGAGGGACAGCCCTTCATGGCAGCCAAAAGCGACAAGAGTAAACATGCAAAAGAGGAGAGCAGGCCTCTTTTCCTCTCTTATATAGCACGTTTGCTCCACGCCTGTGTGGGTTCAGCACTCACACTGCCAATCTCGGCACTAAACAATGAACCAATCACAAATGCTAGACCCAGCTGTCTCCATGATTGCATGGGGCTCTGGGGGGCACCTGGACACAAACCATAACAGATACCATCCCTGCATCTCCATGGTCTAATATCCAATGGGTCAGACAGCAGCGGGGTAGAGCACCTTACATGGGGGCAGTTCACAATAGCTCGTCTACACACCAGACCTATGAGTCCACATGCCATCCGCGATACAGGTGCAGGTATGAGGGTGATAACTGGCTATTGACAGGGATCTGGATGTACATAAGATGTGTAGTAAAGAGCATAGATATGAACATAGATTTGGATATGTACACAGATAAGAATATAGATACTCAGTTAATGATATGACTGCAAATACGGGCCTGGATGTAGACATGAATGTAGGTGTGGTTACAGGTATGAGTATGGATACAGATACAGATACAATAGGAATGAGATGTACATGTGAAAATGGATGCAGCATGTGGTTTTCATATGATATAATTATGCGTGTGAAATAGGCGTGGATGTGAACGTAGGTGCTGTTATAGATGTGTACATGAATAGTTATAGATGTGGTGTGGATGGGAACAGGGCTGTGATATAGATGGGGCATGGATAGGGATATGTGGAGAGATGCATATAGACAGGATACATCTTGCTGTATTGCTGACTCAACTTTTCCATTTTTCCTAGGCAGACAATAGAAATACACCCCAGCACCTATGCCCCTGCCAAGGATGCAGAGCACCTAGCTGACAGGCTGGAGTAAACTCAAGCGATGACCTTAACCAGCTGCAGTGGGAATGTCAACTTGCTCCTGTTTAACCAGAACACTGAGCCTGCGTGCACTTTGTCAGGAGCCTTCTCGGGTGTGCAGGTGATGGAGGAGGAGAAGGAGGAGGAGGAGGAAGAGCAGGAGGAGGAGAAGGAGGAGGAATAGAAGAAGGGGGAAGAGGGAGAGGAGGAAGAGAAAGAGAGAGAGGAGGAGAAGGAGGAGGAGGGGAGGAGGAAGAGGAAGAGGAGGAGGAAAAGGAAGAAAAGGAGGGAGAGGAGAAGGAGGAGGAGGAAGAGGAGGAGAAGGAGGAGGAGGGGAGGAGGGAGAGGAGGAGGAGATGGAGAAGGAGGAGGAGGAGGAGGAGACTGTTTATTTTACGAATTAGTAAACAGAGTCCAGAGCATTAAATGAGCTCTCCATGGCCACACAGCTCCCTAGTGGCAGAGCTGGGACTCCAGCCTCAGGCCTCTGGCTGTTGGTGGGGTTCAGCCCTGTAGAAGCCCTGAGAGTCTTTCCGTGTGGGAACCTGGAAGCAGGGATTCACTGGAGTCTGGTGACTTGGATACAAACAGAGATGGCGCAGGCAGAGTCCTTTCACGGCCAGGTCTTCAGTCATGGGGAGAATTAACAGTGATGATTTTCTGAAGCACCAATGCATGACTGCCCGATGGGTGCTGGAAACAGGCTTTTTTGCCAATGACCTGAGCAAATTAGAAAATGATTTCCAACTCTAGGGCACTGTCTAGCATGGCCAGGAAAGATCATCAAATTCTTGTAAGCAAGAAACACTGACAGAGAAGCTCCACTCTTCTTCCCACTGTCGCTAAGCCAGGGAGCCTCCCTGTTATTTAGCACAATAAATATTTGCCCCTGCCCTTGCCGCTGACTGCCGTTTTGCACACTGGGCTGCTGCTCTTACCGGCTGGTATGGAAATTCAGTCCAGGGCCCAGGATGCTGAGAATCCTCCCTGAAGCAATTACAGGGCAACACCGGGGTTCCCGGGTGTAACTCAGGCCCCACCGCACACGTGACAGCCGAGGCGAGCTCGGTCTGGCGTGATTGTGGAGAGCAGAGGGTCGGACCTCCTGCGGCAACTGATCTCTGCTCAGCGCCAGGCCCTGAGTCCATGCCGTGGATGCCAGGGTGACACCGGCCCTGACCGTGCGCACCTCACGAGCCCATGTGAGGACAGCTGCCAGGAGGCTCTGCGTTGGCAGGGCAGTGGCAGGGCCACGGCCTGTGTCAGTGAGGACCCGAAAGAGCTCCTGTCACTGCGTGTTCAGCCCAGACCTGCACACACGGGGGCTGCCACGGCTCTTGCCTGCGCACCCCCAAACAAAGCTAAGGAGGGAGGTGGCCTGGCCACTCGGATGTCTGACCTTCTGAGTCCAGGCAAAGGAAAGCCAGAACACGGATGACCACCTGTGTCACAGCAGAGCTGCTCCTAACAGAGGTGACCTGGCTTAGGAGAGACCAGCTGGTGCCTCAGCTTTGGGGTGACCTTTGAGATGGATGGGTACAGGAGGGGGTCCTCTCCTGGAACAGGAGTGAAGGGATAAACCGTCTCTCACTCAGGTCCCTCCAACCCTATTCCTCCCAGCGGAGACCTGGAGGGAGGTGTGACCCCAGGCTCCGGCTCAGCCAGGAGCAGATTTACTGTGTCCTGCTGAGTGACCAGATGTGCCTTTTCCTTAGTTTCTTCCAAGTGCACAGCCATGGATTGCCAAATACAGTAAGTCCACATGATCACAACTGTCAAGAAAGAAAATGCAGCTGAAATGAACATTGATTTTGTAAATCAAAAATATCCAAAGTGCTCAACTCAAAAGGGGCACAATCTACACAACTCACGATGCAGATCACACACACGGAAGACACTTGTCTTGTTAGTGCCCATCACACTGAGAACAGACTCCCTTCCCATCCCTTAGTCTGCCAGGAAGAGGACAGGGACACACGTGCGAGTTCCCATCCCTTCCCGGGGTGGCGGGCTAAGGGAGGGCCTGGAGGAGGACAGGGACACTCGTGCGAGTTCCCGTCCCTTCCCCGGGGTGGCGGGCTAAGGGAGGGCCTGGAGGAGGACAGGGACACTCGTGCGAGTTCCTGTCCCTTCCCTGGGGTGGCGGGCTAACGGAGGGCCTGGAGCGTTGCCCTGTGAAAATATCCTGCCGCAATTGAGAACCCATTTGTGTCTCGAGCAGGATCTGAGTAAAGCTCTGTGGGTCAGGGGAGGATTGGAAGAATCAAGCGGAAGCTTTATTTAGCTCTGGAGAAGCCACTCGATTGTTCGCAGTGTACATCGCATTTGGAAGATAAATCCTGAGCCCGTGCTGCTTAATGTATTTGGAAGTTTTAATCAGCCTGGGACCAGTTAGCTTACAGAGAAAATCTTCTTTTCTTTTTTGAGTTAACTCCGTCCCTTAGCTTAGCTAATCAGCTCACTGGCATAGGTCTCTGGGTTTTCATTGTGAGACTTGTGCCAGCCTCACCTCCAAAAATAATCTGTACAGGTGGGGAGAGACTGAAAGTACAATGTGTGTGTTTGCTAAGAAAAGTTTGTTACACTAAAAGGAGCATTGTCATTCGTACTCCTCAAAGCAGCCTTACACAATCATCCCATCTCTTTGCTAATTCCTAAGGCAGCTCAGGAAGCCTTCCCTTGTAATCATCTTTAGGAAGTGTGATAAAAAATATGGCGAAAGCTGCTGAGTGCCCGCTAAAGAGAAGGCAGGCTCACAAAAACCTTAGGGAGTGTTCTCCTCCACCGAATTCTCTGGATCTGTTACCATGTGACTTTGGGATCTTCTGCAAAGTCAAAACACTCATGAAATGTCACTATTTGAAATCAGTTCAGGAAATCAAAGTGGCCACTATGGCACAACTAAAGCCACTTGTGGAAGATGTCCAGAGCTGCTTCAGAACGTGACGAGAACAACGGGGTGAATGTGTGGAGAGTGAAGGAGAGTGCTTCAACTGGGGTGAACGGCAATGTGTCTTTTGTTGTATAAAATTTTTAATTTAGACTTCTGTTTCATTCTCTGAACATACCTTGTGCATCACCGTATGGGTCTGCTGTGTGCTGAATGTTTCTGCATCTATAAAAATTCCTGTGGTGCAGCCCTGTGTTGGACAGAGGGCCAGTGAAGAGGTTATAAAGATGAAATGAGATCATGAGTGTGGGGCCCTACCCAAAAGTATTGGTGCCCTCCTAGGAAGAGGAAGCTGCACTAAATTTCTCAAGGAAAGGTTCTCTGAAGGTGCAAGAAGATGGTGGCCCCTCCATGCCCAATCAGACCTTCTGCAAAATGAAATTATTTGACAGCATCTGGAAACTCAAGACTCCAGAACTGTGAGAAATAAATTCACGCAGCTTAAATCAACCAGCCCTGTGGTATTTTGTGATGGCAGATTCAGCAGGCTATTACCAGTGTAGGATCAGATTTTCATGGATTGAAAATCCATCAATCTTTTCCTAAATAAAAGACAGTCAGATTGCACTGCAGATTACCTCTCTCAGGAGCTTCCCTGGAAACTTGCGGTTGGAGAACTCTCCAGAGAACCATTCAGGAACACCTATCTTCATCCAATAAGTACTCATGGTGTGTGGGGACACCCTGCTGCCTCCACGGTTTTTTTTACTTTCCCTGGTATGTTGACTACTTAGCTTGTTGGGGATCCTCACACCATTTCTTTCAGAAAGTCACCATTCTCCTCTCAGACAAAATCATAGCTCCCTGGTTTAGTGGTCTTATGTCCCTTCAAAATACCCCACAAATGTATCATTAATTATGTGGGTAATTCTCCATAAGGTAGGTTCACTGCCCAAAATATACCTGCATGGCGAGAAGAGCTACCTTTTTCTTTCTCAGTACAGCACCCAAAACCCAGCATAGTACCCCATGCAGAGGAGGCAATGAGTGAATATTTAATGAAATATGTGCACACAGAAGACACGCACAGTACATATTCTAAATTAAGCTTGATTAATAGGTTGGAAAAATCGGCAAGATGAAATTTTCTAATTTAGTTTCGTCTTACCAAATTCACATTTCTCCTTCCTTCTTCTAGCACCTCACCACTTTGTTTTGGCACTCATGCATCCCATGTTTCCTGTGCAGATGTTACACAGGTAAAGCTAACACCGTCTGTACGTTCACAGTGGTCAAGTGAGCCAGGGATTCTGATTAGCATATTCCATCCATTGGTCATGGCGAGTGTTCAGAGCTGAACAGGTGACTCAGTTTGGGCCAATGAGATCCAAGTCAAGACTTGTGCTAGAGTCCTTGGGAAAGAGAAGTTCTCTTTTGGCGGTGATTATACAGCTGACAGATGGAAGCCTAGAGCTGCTGCCGGCCATCTGCTCACCCTACTGGACATCAACTGAACCAGTGTAAAGCTGTGAGATAGAGATGCAGATTCCTGACAATGTTATTATAGCACAGGGATCCGTCAGGCCTGAGAACAGATGTACCTTTGAATTTTTCATTACTTATGCTAATTTGTTCCTTTCATAGATTAAGACATTTGGGTTGGGCTTCTAATGCTCGGGGAGAGTCCGAAGTAAGCCATCAGTGCAGCTGGGGAATGTGACAAGAGTGTTTCAGCCCAACCACCTTATGCACGTGGAAGGACAAAATGAATCCAGAGTTCAGTGGAGCAGAACTTCCCAGGAGAGGTAGGGAGGGGGCGTGGACAGCGAAGAGGGTCACATGGGCCGAGAACAGAGGGGGGACCCTGGGGGAGGCAGGCTGTGGATCCAGGTGCCCGAAAGGGCAGGGAGCAGCCATTCTGACCAGAAGGTGCACAGACCAGAGGGACACGAGGAAGGAAGCGAGTGGGAACAGCAAAGCCCCGGGGAACTGTGCAGGACATAGGATGAAAAAGATTTCACAGGAGGCAAACTGTCCTCCTGCGGGGAGTGGGAGGGCAACACTTCCAAGGAGACCTGATACAGGGTTTGCAGACTCACCCCCAGAAAGGGTGCTGTTCCCTCTCATGGCATCTGTAAATATCAGTATTTAAAAATTGGGAAATTCTTCCTCAAACACGAATAGCTGCCTTTTCTCAAAACAACCTGGAAGAAGTGTCCAGCTCTGGCCCTGCAGTATTTTGTGGCCACCACTGCAGAATCTGAGGAGTCCAGAGAGACAGGAAGGGGCTCTGGGCTCACCAAAGCCACCATCACCCCTGCCCTGACATGGCCACGCCCTGCCTTCTGGTCACCAGCCTGGCCAGAGCATGCATCTGAGGGTCCTAAGGTAGTGGAGAGGGAGGTCCGATACCTTCAGTCATCCGGGCTCCAGAGCCAACGCTGAGTCCGGGGACCCGCAGCCCACAGAGAGGTCACAGATCCCGCAGCTCCAGCGGCAAGCCCTCCTCTGCCGAGGACCCCGGCCCAGCTGACATGGCTCCACACTGTGCTCCCGCCACTCACACACGCAGGGAGCCCTGAGACCTCCACCGTCTCGTGGTTCAGGTCAGTCCTGGAGGAGCATCGCACCCCTTCTCCTTGCTTCAGTGCTGCAGAGGAGAGGAGACAGGGGGCCGTCAGAGGGGCGGGCACTGAGAGGCTTTTCAAAAACATTCGGAGTGTAAATAAATATTGCTTTCCATGGTTTTCAGAAGGGGCAATAAAGAAAAGATCGTATAGAGTGGCTGAGATTAAATGCATGAGAATTCAGCTTTCCCGGGTCCTTATTTTGAGGACTGCAGAGAACAGTCCTCAAAATAAGCCGGTTCCCTCCAAATCCGGGGCCTCTCATACTCATTGGCCTTGTTGGTTCCAAAGGTTTGGAATCCACTCAGTTCATTCCATTCTGTTGATACCAAGCCGCGTGTTCAGAATGACAACTTCTCCCTGGAAGAAGAAAAATACATCACAGGACCCTCACTGACTGAGCCAAAGCGCTCAAGAGTGAGGTGGGTGGAGTTGCAGGAGAGACTGGATTTGCTTTAACAGCAAAACTTCAGATGGGTTTTCCAGAGGTCGAGAACGATGGTGACAGAGGACACGAGACAGGTGAGCTTTGTGGAGGGGCCCCAGCAGAGAGTGAATTTAAGTAAAAATCAAAAGACAGGTAATTTGCTGAAAATAAATACAAGTCACAATTCTGCACTTGAGTTTGGAGGGCACGGGGACTGCTGCTGCCTCTGACCTGTGCCAGCTATAGGGGAGGCACGAATGTCCCCCAGCTCTGCATCCCGGGGGCGCTAGTGGATGAGCGAGTCAGCAGGCTGGCAGGTGTGAGACTGCACAGAGGGGTCTGCAGGATTTGGGGCTGATGGGAGACTGAGGACCAAGCAAAAGCTTCACCCCGGCTTCCTCTAGGGCCCAAGGCTCAGCAGCAGGCAGCGCCCCGCAGAGGTGGGGCCAGGTCAGCCTGAGCCGGGGACCAGGACCTGAGGCTGCTTCCCCTGGTCCTTTTGCAGGGAGATAGTGTTAGACTGTTTCCTGGGAACCGCGCCGGGAGCACAGGAAAGTGCACAGCTAAGAGGACGCGCCCAGCTGGGGATCGGGAAACACAGGAGACCAGGCGAGTCCGGGAACTCATGCTGGCCACCTGCCCGAGGAAAAGGCATCGTGTGCCAAGCCAGAGGCCCTTGCCCTTCACCCATCACCTTCCTCCCTCTCCACCCTTGGGTGCCCTTTGATAAACACATCAGGGTGGACATCGGCCTGTTTCTCCCCGTACCATTACCACGCCTCCTCCAGCAACTGCTGAGAAACCTGTGAGGAGAATCCCCTAGCCCGTGCGGGCATCGCACAGCTTACCACAGTCTCCCCTGCGCTTGGCTCGCATTGACACCGTCGCACCCAATCCCACTCTGGTTGGTGAAAATTCTTCCTTTTTCCAACCTAGCATTTTCTGCACCCGTGCTCACCACCTGGTCTTCTGCATTCAGGTTTAAGTAGGTGTCCTGGGTTATCTGTCTGTCTATCCACCCACCTGCCCTGTCTAGCTTTCTGTCTGTCTGTCTATCTGTATTTCTATTGTCTATTTATTTTTATTCATCAGGACTGATGGATGCCTTTTCTCCACTAGTTTATATTTACCGCGGTAGTTAATGACGGCAGTGCTCAGAACGTCCTGTATTTGGCCAGAGAGATGTTTCAAGGGGTTTTCTGTGGTGCTGCTTGCGACAGGCACCTGCCGTTTGTAAAGCCACTTCCTTAAACTCAGGGGTAGCATATTATTTTCGCCTCATCTTTCGTGTTGCCTGCCCCAGCCCTGGCATCAGACATTTATCTGAGGAGGTAAAGTTCCTTTTCGAGAAAATGCAGTCAGGTTATTTTTAATATTTTTCTAGTGCTGATAAGCCTACAATGGATAGGTAGCTCTAAGTACAGATATCCAACAGATAACCATGATCTTAACCCAACCAGGGAAACTAAAACCAACAAAATAAATCACCACACACACGGAGAAATGCTTCCAAGTATCCGGACGGAGATAATACTACATCTTCATTTCCTTTTATTGCATAAAATTTTACATTTCAATATAGAGACCACTAATGTCAGTGGTTATCGTAAAGGATGAAACTGCAAGAAAATTTGTATGAGGAGGAAATATATCCATTTAGATTTTCAACTCTTCAAATAACAAAATAGAAAATAAATAAAGTCTCCTAAGTAGTGACTAATGTTATTATCTTTTGCATTAAAATGTCAAACAGCATCCCTAGATGAAACATTTTAGGCCCTAAGTGTCACTCGATAATGTTATACTCATTTTTGTAGTTTGTGTTGTCTAATTTTGCCGCAGTGAACTTGTAGTGTTAGATGCGTGTATTTATATTTTCAGGTCTTTGCACATTCACAGGAAGTTGTAAGAAGTGCTGTAGACAGGTCCCCCGGACCCTTGTGAGCCCTCTCTGCCCATGGCACCACCTTGCCTGACTGTAGCTGCCGTCACAAGTAGGAAGTGAACGTGGATGCGGCCCACCGAGAGCATCCCGCCTCTGCCAGCGTCACGCACGCTGCTGGTGTCTTCACATATTTGCTCTGTCTCCTCTTTCCCATGCACGGGGTGGACTTGTGTGATCACACTTCAGCCAAGAGCAATTTTGTCACCACAGGATGCCACCTCTATAGCCACCCTGACCCCTTTTCCTGCTTCCCTTCTGCTGCTCGCAACTCAATCTCTGCCACCGGTGGATCCTTCTTCCAACTCTGTAATTCTGTAATTTCAGAAATGTTACGTAAAGATAACCGTATAACATGGAACCTTTTGGAATTGGCTTTGTACACTCATCATGGCTCCCTGAAGGTCCGTCTGCGTTGTGTGTACCAAGGAGTTCTTTTCTTCCTGTCACTGAGTAACGTTTCCTAGTGTGCAGGACGCTGGGGTGTTTGCAGTGTCTGGCTTGTGTGAATAAAGCTCTGGGTCCTCACAGGTAACACTGTGTTGTTATTGTGTTGTTGTTGTTGTTGGGTATCTGTGTGTGCGTGTTGCTTTTCATTCTCCTCAAACAAGTGTCCCCCTGCACAGTGACTGGCTTGTCTAGTGCTCTGTATGACTTCTAAAATCTCGCAAATAAAATAAAAGGAGAAATCCTCCAAATACAAAGCACATGTGAGAATGAGATGCTATTTCAATAACCGAGATTAGTTTATCCAGATGTAGATTCAAGACTCATGTATGCGATGGGAGGACTCACATAGTCTCTTCTTTTAAGGAAGAGGGAGGGAAGGTATTTATAACAAAGCTTTTTCTCTGCACCAGCAGTTACCACAAACAGAGGAAAGTTTCCCCACTGGTGAAAAGACACCTTCAGTACATTTCCTCAGGGAGAAACACGTTTCCTGAGCCCTGCTCTTCCCAATTCAGCTCAATTTCACAGTGCATGATTGTCTTCTGTTTGCCCTCATCGATGCACCAGAGAAAGCAAATGGAAGAAAGTCAACCATTGTAAGGAGATGATAGATATTTTCTTTGCATTTCAGTGGTTTATTACACTTCAGTAGCATCTGTTCACAATGAAAGATGTAACCACCTTAGTGATAAATGTGCTTTAATTACAAATCCTTAATCATAATTTATTTCCACTTCCAATGGAAACAAATCCACTCTCCATGTTAAGAAAGAGTGATTACCCAAACACTGAGTGAAAAAAATACCCAGAGAGGGTGGCATTACCCATCTCCCTAAAACCCCCCGTGGGGACGCCAGGTCAGCTCTTCCTAGCAAAAGCCCCATAAAATTTGCCACTTAAAGCTTCCCAGAGACTCACATTTAATCACAAAAGAGACCAAATCAGCACATCACCCTCCCTCTCCAACCCCAGGAAGTTCTCTGGCTTAGCTGGGGCTCACAGAGAAAGAATTCTACAATCCCATGCTGCACCAGAAAAAGTTTACAGCTGAGGAAATCCTTGTGAATGCTTCTCTCACAGAGCTGAGAATTACAGCCAAGCCCTGCCCCAGGACAGCTGACTATGATAACTCCTCCGGGGACAGAGTTCGGCTGCACACCTGGTTCCCCCCTTATGCACAAGTAAAAGGAAAACCAACCAAAGCCCACCGTGTTAGTGAGCTTTTCTGTGGCTGGAACAAAATACCTGCTATAGACACATTAAAGGAGGAAAGATCTGGTTTGGCTCATGGTCTCAGAAATTTCAATGCATGATTAGTTGGCTATAAGGTAGAAACTCAAGGGCAGAAGGACCTGGTGGGGGGAATGATGGTGCTCTCCTGGTGACAGAGAGAGACAGAGAGAGAGAGAGAGGCAGAGAGAGAGACAGAGACAGAGAGAGAGGCAGAGAGAGAGGCAGAGAGAGAGGCAGAGAGAGAGGGATGATCTCATGATCTCAGTGACCTACTTCTCTCAACTGGTCCCCACTTTCTAACAGCCTACGCAGCCATGAACTCATTCACAGATTGAATGAGGAAAGTGCCCTCAATGCATGAGTCTTTGGTGATCATTTCATCTTTAAACGGTAAACACTTACTTCTACCTTCTGGAAGCAAAGGAATACAGTCACCTAAGGCTGCCCAGAAACCCCTCGTTCTCAGCCTGACACTGAGAGAAAGGGGTCATCTGAGGTTTGCGGTTCCACTCCGCAGACAGGAGAATGAGAGCTACCCGTGTGTGTCCCAAAGTGTCTTAGAGTAAAGAGAAACTGAAGAACACACCCACCACTTGGACAAGGTCCCGAGCTGGGCACCCATCTAGAGCCAAAACTCAAATTTGAGGGGTACACAGAGCTGGCGGCTTTTACTTTTGCCAGTGACTGCAAGTTCGGGGAGCCTTCCAAGCCTCCCCTTGGATTCATTCATTTGTATGGAGAATCCAGACACTCCCCGAGGCTTTTTTATTCATTGTTGCAGTTTATTAATGGGAACATCACAAGTCAAAACCAGCCCAGGAAGAGGGGGTTAGGGGAGACCCTGAGCGAGTGATCCCATTGTCTTCTCCCGGGGACTCAGGGCACTGAACCCTTCCACCGTCAATGAGTGACAGTGCGAAGAGTCTCACCAACCAGGACCGCTTGCTCAGAATTTATACTGAGGCTTCGTTATGCAGCTCGGACCACGCTGACTGCTACCGTGTGACCCGAAACCTTATACTGACCACATGGCTGGTCTTTCTGCATGACGGGTCTCCACCCTGGAACTGTCAGATTCTGCTGGGTCCACCTGCAGATCCCCTGCGGCCAGCTGCTTCTCTGAGCAGAGACACTCCTGTCAGATGTGACACAGGTGACCATCCAGAAGCTGAGCACAAAGAACAGCCTCCTTCTGGCAAGGCCTACAGCTACACAGCCTACTAGTTCAGCATGTCCAGGGAAAGGTCAGGGTCAAAACCTTCTTCCCAGTGGAGATGAGGAGCCAATATCCACCTTCCCATCTGCTCCATTCGGTCCGCTCAGCACTGGCCAGATCTTACAGTACAGATGTTGTACAAAGATGAGCATTTGCGTTTCTCACAAACTCCACCCAGGAGCAGGACAAGCCGCTGTGGTCCTCAGAGGGGCCATGGAGAAGCACCTTCAGAGTTTCCACGCAGGCAGCCTCAAGTACCTCAGCAGACCCCTGGCCCTCGCTCCCTCTGAGCTTACTGCGTCTGCTCACTTGGGGCACCTCACCTGTGATGCGAGCCTTTGACAAGGCTTTTATTGAATTTCCTATTACACTGCAGCAGACAAAATAATACTTCAAAGAGCTTTCTAAAAAAAAAGAAATGAAATACAGCTTGAAACTCTCTTTGAGGATCTATTCCCATTCACCTAATTGTATGTCTTCAGGTGAAACAATCAGTTTTGCCCTCATGGCTGAGGAAGACATAAAAAGCATAAACAAAAGGCTGTATTCGGATGCAGGGACTGTTCAAGCCTTACGGTAGGTTTGAGCTGAGGGAGGAGACGACCAAAGGCTTTTAATTTGAGACTGCACATATATATACATGTTAGAACACGCAATGTTTCTCTCTCGGGACTTGCTTAGGGTACCATCTTCCAGGATCCATCATGTTGCTAAAGAATGACAGGCTCTCCCTCTTTTATAACATGAATATTAGTATATGTGCATAGATGCAGCATCTTCTTTATTCCTTCAGGGAATAGACCCTGAGGATGATTCCATAACTGGGCCACAGCCAACCTCATAGAAGTAGGGTGGGATCCTGGTGGGGGGAGCTGCTGGGCAGAGACTCTGATGTTTCAGTTATGCAGGAGGAACAAACGATCAATAGGAGCTCACCCCATCTTTCCTCGCTGTATACACACAGCCTCGCTTTACACCCTATAAATATGTGCACTTAGGATTTGTCAGTGTGTAGTAAACCTAAAGAATAACATTTCCAAAGGCTCATTTGGTTTTCATTTATTTATTAATTTAGTGTCCAGGTGAGTCAGCAACCACGTCCCAATTTTACAGAATCCAATTGGAATCTATTTGCCGAATAAATCTACACAACTGATTGGAGAAGCAAGAGCAGCCACTGGATTTCGCTCTCTGCTCTCAAGCCCCAGGCCACACACCTGTCTCTTAGGAAGGACTATTCCCTGGGGAGACCCAGGTCTCCCCAGACCTGATGGGGAGACTCAAGTCTGTCGGTGAACCAGCAGGACCTCAGTGGAGATACTGCCTCCGCCATAGCAAACCAGTGCACTTTCACAAGGGCAGGAGTCGACCTACTCACCTCCAGAAGGACCCCAGTGTTGAAAGTCTAGCCCTTCCATTTATCAAACATTTCCTGGGTGTTTGTCACCATGGTGCATTTCTAATGACTGTGTAATTATTTCTTCTACAGGAAAAACTTTCATTGGCATATCAGGAATAGTATTCCTTGTTACAAAATACAGGAATTCTAATTTATCTCTAACCACATCCTCCCCTATTCCCCTACTTTTGGCTCAGATGTGGATTATAACAATATTGGTTCAACTGATTCTTCCTCAGTCACTGCCTCTTTCCCAGGCACCACCATGAACAGATGGAACAGCTACATCTCCATAAAACTCCCTTAGATAATGAGACGCTGATGGTGATTTCCCAGCCCTGTTCGCAGCCCATTCCCAGAAGCCAGTGACCCTCACTTTCTTAAAAAGAAAAAGAAAGGGCTTCTATGGGTGTAAGTAAGTGAAGTGCCCAGGGACAGTTTCATCCAGGGTTACCAAGGAGGGGCTCAAAGTGCAGCAATGTCCTGACCACACGCTTGTGCACTCTGCAGCTGCGAGGGAATGAGTTGATCTTGTTTCACACCACTGAGTTCCTGGAAGTTCACATGGCACCTTGCTGTGGGGTGCATCTGGGATGCCCCCAAAGGCCCATGAATTTAAGGCATCCTCACAACCCTTGGTGCTTGGGAAAAGGAGTGGGAGCCCTGGCAGGTGGGGTCGGGGAGGTTTTAGGTCTTAAATCAAAGGGGATGATTGGGCCCTGATCACTTATTACTTTCTTCTCTCTCCCTCTCCCTCTCTCCTAATTCCTCTCTCCAGTCTCCCTCTCCCTCTCTGCTTCCTGGCCACCATAAGGTGAGCAGCAGCCTTGACCCCACCATGCTCCTGCCACGATGTGCTGCCTGACCACAGGCCCAAGCAACAGGGCAAAAGTGACCATGGACTGAAATTTCCAAACATGTTGAGACGCAGTCAACTGATCTTTTGAAATTGATCATCTCAGTTATTTTGTGACAGTAAAGGAAAACTGACTAGTGCACAGCCACAGAGAAACAGTACAGCCTTAGATGCTAACCCAAGTGTCCTCAGAAGAGAAAGAGGGAAGGAGATTTGATGTGTAGAGGAGGGCAAAGCAATGCGGCTACAAGGCTGAACATATCCGCACCACACGAAGCAGGAAGAGGCTAAGCTCTGGGTCTCCCCCAGAGCCTTTGGAGAGATCAGGCCTCAATTTCAATGTAGTGAATCCAGTATTAAATTTCTGCCTCTCAGAACTTGTGCAATGAATTGCTGTTGATTTAGCCCACAGCACCTGTGGCCGCAGTCATGGCAGCCGTGGGAAGCTGATGTGGATTTATCTCTCTTTTAAAGCTGAGGACCATGAGGCACAGGAACTGTTTGAGGACACACAGCCAATAAGTGATCAAGACGAGTCTCCACCCCCATAAAAACAGCACACACACACATGCACTGCTGCAGGCTTTCTGACCAGTGCTAGCTAGCACCCCCCGGGGTGAGAGAAGAGAGGCAGAGGCTGTGATGAGCCGGAGAGTAAGGCCACAGTCACACAGCTGGTCACAGGTGGCTGCAGAGTCACAGCCATCTGCAAACACCTGCCCTATTCCCAGACTCTGCTGTTTCTCTAGAGACTCCTGAGAGCTGTGTATTTATTTCAGGTTTGCTGCTTTGAAATCCTGGCCCAGATTAAAATAACAGAACCGAGTGCGTTCTGAGACAGGTTCATGTCATGGTCCTCCAGTTTGCTTACTGAATAAAGGAGATTCCTATTTGAGCAATGTTCATTTATTGCTTTGCTCGGACTGCCACAACAAAATATCCTAGACTGGGGACTGGGGCGGGGCTTGGGAAATGGAAATTTATTGTCTCACTCTTCAAAAAGCTCAAAGGTCAAGATCAAGATGAAGCCAGGTTGTTCCTTCAGAATCCTCTCTCTGTGGTTTGTGGCTAGTCCTCTCTTATGTCCTCACAAGGCTGTCCCCTGTGTGTGCATGTGTGTCCTAATCCCTTCCTCCAAGGACGTCAGGCAGATTGCATTGGGGTCACCATAACAACCTTAATTGACCATACTTACTCGTTCGGTCACCTGTCTCCAGAGACAGTCCCATTCTTGGACACTGATGGTTAGGACTTCAACTCCTGAATTTTGGGTAGAACAATTCAGCTCACGCCATTTAGCTGGCAATGCTGCAAGCATTTAAACAGCTCAGGGGCTGTGACATGCTCTTGAAAGTGATGACTTTCCCCTGCCTTGCCCTTTTTATTCCCTCTATTAACTGGAAAATAACAATTTGCCATAATGAGTCACTCAGCGTCCAAGTACACCAAATCCATCACCACTGTTTTTATTTTTTGCAAATGATTAAATATCACTTTCTTTCCATTTATAGCATAATCTAAGTGACAGCCGATCCATCAGTCTATCTGCTGATGTTTAACTACAGCATTTTGCATTCATTATGCCCTGCTTATATCATTCTTTAAAAAAGAGGAATAACTTAATTCTGCCTCTTGACAGCAGGGAAATTAAATGGTGAGCCATAAAGAGGAGGATTTCTCTGCAAAACAAAATACCAACTGTGAGGCTGTAAAATCAACCCAGAAGTGTGTCACCCCCAAATGAGATGTGCAAGGACAAATTGCTGGAGTTGCCTCTTACTTCAGCAGGCTGGGAAGCCTTCCGGCCTCACAAGCAGCTCGCCCAGTGGTACAACCAGTTTGGGAAGCAAATTGACAACACTTAGAGGTAAAGAGACAGCCCCCAAGGATGCGGGGGTTCTCTGCTCTGTCCCATGCCACCTCTTCAGTAGATTTTTGCATGACGCTCAGAATACACACATGGACACACACAATTTGTATTTACGTGATGTGGACAACTGTATCCACTTGCATACAGCTTGGTCTTGGGATGGATTAGGAGGCTCCATAGACTCTAGATATCTGGACCCTTGTGTCTGCCACTCATTGATCCATGTACCAACAGCATCATTGCGGTGGACAGAGTGAGTAAAAGTTGCATAGGGTACAGGAGGCCTTGGAGAGACCCCTCTGCTCCAGAAGGTGTGGAGACATGGGGACCCACTTCAGTGATGCCCTGGGGCTGCAGAACACCTTCTCTGGACTAACTGTGCATTTCTATCCCATTAGAGGGAGCAGAGCACATTGTCTGATGCATTTCACACCCAAGAGTACTGTCCTAGCTCACATGCCTTGTGACATGCAGAGCTGCTAGCTTCAAGTAGGGCTGACAACAGGAAAGGGCATCCGGAGTATTCCAGGCTTTGGTGCAGTCAGTACCAGTGGGCGGAGAGCAAGCCCTGGGCTGACTCTGTAAGCAGCAGGTGTCGGTGGGGATAAAGACGCGGCACAAAGCTTATGGGAGTCTGTGCAGGAGACTCAGAGCATGCAGCTTTGGGATTCTAGATGAAGGCACGCTGCCCAAGCAGCAAGCTGAACAGTTGTAAAGACACGGCTTAAACCAGGACCTGGGAGAGATGGAGCAGTGATCACCAGAAATAGGGGACTGACTATCTTGTGCCTGGGACTTCCTGTGTTGGCGGGGTTCCATTGAAAGTGCAGTGTGTTCAGATCAAATGGGCCCAGCAACATGCTCTGGCAGAAGTAAAAGTTTCCCCTGGTGCTGAGCTTCAGCAAGACAGAGGACGCTGACAAGCAGCAGGAGCAGATGCCACATGCTAACACTCCTGGGTCTCCACATCTTTGTATCAGTCCGCAACCCTAACTTCCTCTGGTATCTGCCTAGCAAGCACCATGAATGTCCCATGGAACTAGAAGGCACAGGTACCATGGGAACTCTGTGGGTCCATTGTGTTCACAGACTGGTAGGTGAGAAAAGTCATGTTGGTGGCAAGAAGCTGACTCTGATTGGCAGAAAGAGGCAAGGCTGCTCCTGCTGATGAGAGTAAGGGAAAGTGCACATGGGACCGAGGGCAGCCTCCTGTCTCACTGCCTGGTCCCATTTCTAAATGGGTGGTGTATAATGACTCAGATCCAACAACAAGATCTCCTGATCTGAGCACAGGGGTGAGGTCGCTCAGGATACAGGGTGGGGGCTGGGCACCTGAGACCCTCTGCAGAAGTGGGTGCAGCCTGTATCACTCATCTTGGGAGGGGGCCCCTTGAGGACCAAAGAGAAGCTGCTTGCTAGACAGTGTGCAGTGGCTGAGCAGTGTGGGCTCCTCTAGGGCAGTGGCTGAGGTCAGCTGCTTGGCCTAAGTGTGGGGTCACTGCCCTCTTTGGCCTGCATCATATCTCTGCAGAGACTGTCCTTCCTGGGTCTCCCTCCGGACCATGACCGAGCAAGGCACCATGCTAATTGATGCAGGCCCCTTTCTTCGAGCAAGGGCTCTTTTAGTACAGACTTTGACCTGAGGATTCCCTGCCCACCTGGCTGCTAGGTTTTGGCTCAGTCTCCTGTCTTATCTCCTCTTCTTTCCTGGGGACAGGTCTGCATCATATTGTGAGGACTCCATTTCTCTCTGCCCCCTTTCCCATTTATCCCTCACGGGGATAAATCTCTTATTCCAATCCTTTATTTCTTGGTTGGCTTTTCTACAGAGGCTGTGGTTTGTATCTGCCATGGCTTCCAATGCCTCCTGTGTTTGGAAGTGGAACTTCTGAATGGGGGTTGGATCACGAGGAGTTCTAACATGGGTAGATTCAGCCACTGCTGAGCTCATAGCTAGATGTGCTGTTGGGAGCGGGTGTGGTGAGCAGAGGTGGCTCTCTGGAGGTGGAAGCTGGAAGGCTGTGTCTCTGCTTTGTCACTTCCCTGTCCCTGGAACACAATATGTGACACCCACAGTTCCAGGGAAGAGAGGTTTGCTTTGCGTTATGTTTTCAGTCCGTGGATGGCAGATTCTAAGGAAGGCAGGCTGTGGAGGAACGGTGTGTGTTAGATCGCCCCCCTGGTCTGAGCAGCACAATCATCACGGCCACCGTTCAAAGCTGTGCGGTGATAATGCATAACTCCTTCTTCCCAGAAGACCCTATGGCTTCTCCCTCCCAAAAGTCCATGCCAAATCTCAGGCATGTAAAGATTTACCCAATCCCCTGCACTCTCACAAAATCAATCAGCTCATACAAGTGCTCAGAGCCTTTCCTTCTCAGAGCCACTGGCAGGGAGAACCCACCCTTTGTCTGCAGAGAGCTGCCACGACCTTCTCTGTGGTGACTCCCTCCGTGCCCCCCTCATTAAACTTTCCTATCTAGTTGTCTCTTCTCTTTTAATATGCTGTGCTGCTCTAGATTAGTACAAAGTTTCCACTCAATCAGTTGGTGCTGTGACTCCAGTGGTCAGAGGCTGTGTGGCTCCTGGGGGTCTGTCCCCCAGACTGAGCTACCCCCAGCCTATAGACCTCTCCTCTCTGCTCCTCCTTCTCTCTCTCTCTCTCTCTCTCTCTTTTTCTGGGACAAAGGACTCCTCCACCTCGCCATTTCTAGGCAACATTCAACACCGACCTCATCTCATTAGGTCCAAGATGAGCCTCCCCTCTACTCTACTTTTGGGGTGCTTGTCCTTAAATCATGGCCATGTCAGGACGTCACCCCATTCTACTCTGCTCCTCTGAGACCGCTACATCCTTCAGGACTTCCCCTTTGTCTTTGGTGATGACTGGTGATTTCACTATTCGGACTACTCTACTCTCCTCCCTCTGGGACTCCTGGTTGTGCCTCACTGGAGGGTGACGATTCTCCACTGGCTTCCAACCCTTCCAACCCCCAGCTCACTTTTCTAATTTGAAAACATGGGTAACAGTGAATCATTATCCACAGTCCTCTGAGCTGCGCTTAGATACTCTTGGGCTAAAACAAATTCTTAGGCCAAAGAGGCCAACATTAAGAGATTTATGTAACTTTTACTACTGAAACGGCAAGTGGGGCTAAACACCTTGTGTCCAGCTGCGGGCGTGCCCTGACCTATTCCAACCTGCAAGGCCTCCCGTGTCACAGGTCCTCCTGCTCTATCAGCTCATCCCTGTGACTCTCCCTCTTCTTGTTTCTCAGATCCGATAGATGAAAGATGAAATACTTCCATCCCCATCACCATAACTCATGCAGAGCCCCCACCTTCTTCCTCCTCCTCCTCATCTCACAGTTACTCTCAGAGGACCACAGCCCTGCGAGCTCCTCCTCTGTTCACCCAGCTCCGCCCCTGCTTTCTCCCCGTCCATCGCACTTGACCCTGCGGTCCTCCTAAACTCTCATTTCATTTCCCAAGCAGTACCAAACATTCAGATTAAATTCAAAACGTCAGACCTTAGTCCTCAATCTCCCCAGGAAGACCTGTTACAGATGGCTTTCCATGTCTTCAACAATAGACAAAACAGCAACAGGAATACCATAAAAGGCTGTGTTCCAGGCTGAAGCTCCAAGGCCAGCTTATGGCAACAGCAGCTGCAGCTGCAGTGAGTGGCACCCAGAGCTTGAGATAAAACACAGACTGGAAAAAAAATATCTAAAAACCTGAGGACCCCAATCATGCCTCAAGTGCGGCAGAAAAACAACTCTGGACACGGGCCTGCCCTGACCTGTGGCCACGACTGTGAACCGGCCCCATCTGCAGCCAAGAAGCCACTGGAGGTGCCACTGCCCTGTCCCCAGAGAGCAGGTAAGTCATCGCCTTCCCACCCTCACAGGAGAGGACACGGCCGCCTGGGACGCATCACCGGCTGGTCTGCTGGGCATCGCTGCCGAGGAAGACTGAAGGGCTCGGGCCCAGCCTCACCCAGGCGTCTCTCTCAGAGCCCTGAGTCTCGCTGACACCTCAGGACAAACCTTCTCTCTCCTGTTGACATGTAGCCACCCATGATGTTCTTCCTGAGGGTTAAGGCCGATGTTCCAGGTCTGCAGTCTCCATATGGGAACTGACAGCCAATGAACATGACCTCTGCAGACAAAACCTGCCCCCTGCAGACTCCAGACCCTGTCCTTACACACAGCTGTCTCATTATCCCAGCCTGTCCTGTACCTCTTTTTGATAAAAATTCTGCTCCAAAAACTCAATTTCTCTTATGCTCTCTCCCTCTCCCCACGGCTCTCATGCTCCAACCCCAACCATCATATGCCACTGACTCAGTCCCTCCCCTTCCCTCCTGCCTCAGCGACCCCACAGTCTGAGACACCCCCAAGCCCACTCATGCCACCCCCATTACTCCACTGCTAATTCACCTCAAACACCCCTCAGTCTTCCCCTCTGTTCCCCAATACCCAATGACCCCTAAACATCAACAAGGACTCAAACCTATTATCTGCTGCTTGTTAACCTATTATCTGCTGCTAGTTGGTGTCTAAAAGTCACTCACTCGCCTTATGACAGCCCTATTCTCCCTGTCCTCAAATCCAACAGCTCCTGTCACCTAATCCAAGATCCCAGAGCTGTCATCAACACAATAACGCCAATTCACCCGGTGGTGCCAAACCCTTACACTGTCCTGTCTCCTATTCCTCCACGTACCTCTCACTCTCCTGTATTAGGCTTAAAAATACACTTTGCACTATTCCCTTACATCCACAATGCCAAGACCTTTTCGTGTTTACATGGACGGATCCAGATACTTTTCAAGCCACTCAACTAACATAGACAGTGCCGCCCAGGAACTCAGAGACAGCCCTGACTTCTTTAGCCGAGCCTGAGCCAGTGATCTTGTAACTATGAATCTACCACCTGGCACACTCATTCAGTACATAGATGGTCTCTCCTCTGCTCCCCTCCTGCACCCCAACAGCCCAACACACAGCTGCCTCACTCAGTTTTCTCTGTAGTAGAAGATACAAGGTCCCATGCTCCAAAGCTCAAATTGCCTCACCAAAGGTCAAATTCTTAGGCATCATGCTTACACTCACCACACGGTCTATAACCTCTGACCACAAGACTCCTCTGTGGCTTACAGACACAGATCACAAAACAATGAATATTATCCTTCTTAGGCCTATCAAACTTTGTCACCTCTGGATCCCCAACTTTGCTTCCTTAGCTCAGCCGCTCCACCAAAGGGCCTCTTTCAGAGCCTCTAGACCCACTGTGCCAATGGACATGCCCTTCCCAAGCTGAAGGAGGCCTCCTTCGAGCCCTGCACTTACACTCCCTAATCCCACTGTACCCTGTATTCTATACACTACAACAGACAAAGATAATGCAACGGGAGTATTAGGACACGGTAAAGGACCATCATTCCAGGCTGTAGCCTGCCTCCCAAAACAGCTACGCTTAGAGGACGGCCTCCCTGCCTTCAGGGGACAGCAGCAACAGCCATCCTGACACAAGAAGCCAAAAAGTCCACTTTAGGACAGACAATCACAGCCTGCTCACCACACCGTCGAGTCCCAGCTCTAATGACCCCATCACAGCTACAACAAGTGCATCCCACTGTCACACAGGACCCCACTGTCACAGCCTCAGCCAGCAGCACCCTCAGTCCAGCCGCCCTGCCTCCGGGTCCTCCCACAGACATGGAGACGAGTCCTCCACAGGACTGCACAGGTGTTCTCCAGTGAACTCACACTTCCTCCCGCATATGCCTGATTCTCCTCTCTCTACTGCAACCTCTAGTCCCTACAAAACTCCGAACTCTCCCCAGGTCACCTACTTAGTTATGCCCCTCTCAGCTTATGTGCAGTGGACCATTTGTCTTACAAAATTTGCCTTCACCTTCTAATCTTCCTCTCCTAGCTGAGTACATTCCGGTTCTCTCATTTCTCTGACACCTTCTTCAACAATATGCAGATCTTTGCCTCCCTCTGCCCTCCAAGGGACACACACAGATCCTCCTTTATCTCCAGGAGACTTCATCTATATTAAAATTCCTAAGCCCACAGGTTCAACTTCAAATCTTCAACCTAAGAAAAATGGACCTCACATGGAATACCTTGGGACTCCAACCGCAGTAAAGGAAGAGGGATTCCCATGCTGGTTTCACGTCACCCAGATGGAGAGATACCATCTGCCGCCTGGGGATCTTGATCCTGAACACACTAAAGTGACTTTATGGACCTCAGGTCCATTAGCTCCCACCCATCTCTGACTAACACAACACAAACGCTAAGGCTTTGCTGCCCCACCTGGCTGAGGCCTATATGTGCCTCCAAGATTCTCCCCTTCTTCGCAGGTGCTCTAACACTCCACCCCCCATACACCATTCTCCAAAGGGTCACAGTGATCACACTCTTCATATTAATAACCTTACTGTTTACATTCCTCAATTGCCTTAGTCAACGCAATAGGCTTCCTCCTCTACCTCAGTCTATTTCTTTACCTAACCCTACAAAACTCAGACACCCCAAAATACCAATTCTACCTGACTAAACATGGGGGAGCAGTGGGTCCTTCCCACACAACTATTGCTCAAGCCAATTAGACTTGAAGACCTGTAATATTTGATTTCCCGTGGAGTGTGCTCACTAGGAAAGGTTACTATAATGGACACATGTATGCAATCTATGCTCCTCAATTTTACCTCTGCCCTAAAAATCCAAACTATGTACCATGTTCTGACCATTCCAGTTTTCATTGTCCCCACTGGGGATGTGAGTCCATAAGATACAATAATCTTCAATTTTGGACAAATCATGACCACTACATCTACAAAGACATAACTGCCACATGTATATTCTAGACAGAGGTCTTACACATTCACATAAAAAAATCCAAGAACATTTCCACTACTTCCTCCCCATCAAACACTGGTCTTTTGTCCATATGTCACATCTGCCCCTAAACCTATATTTATCTCTTCACCAACAACTGCTCCCCAGTACATGGGTCCTCACGTCTCAACTCTTAACACCTTCCCCACTCTTCAGAGACACACAGCTCACAACCCCTCCCACACCTCAGCTTTTACACAACACTTTTCAACTTTTACACGCTTTAAAGATCTCAGACCCTAGCTGCTGGCTATGTCCACCCTACTGACAAAGTCTCCGTGTGGCATCTCCAAAAAACAAAACCAATCTCCATTCCAACAAAAACCTCAGACTAAAATTGTGGGGCCCCTTACAACTGCCCCATGACAGCTGTGGCCTACAGATGTAACTTACATTTACAACCCTGACAACTCACAAAATGTGCCTCAGGTAGAAAACCCAAGCTCCTATAAGACATACATACTAATGACACAAAAAGGCCAATCAGCCTGTCTCTCAACAGGATAACTTTTGTCTGTAGACATGGGGCCTTTACATGTCTTCCCGCTCTATGGCAGGGATTATGCACAGTGGCTGTGATAACACCACAGATCACTTTACACACTCAATCACAAATCCTACACCAACATCTACAAGGCCTCCCTCATCACACTAACACACTAGAGTGGCCATAGCTTCTACTGTGACTGGGATAAATATATTTTCTGCCATTGGTCTGGGAGCAGGGAGATTAAAAACCAGCCTAACATACTACTAAGAGATATCACATGACTTAGAATCAGTCTCCCAAAATGTTAATTCACTCCAAGATCAAACAAACTCACTGGCCAAGGTAGTTCTCCAACAAGGAAGGGCACTTGGTCTCTCACAGCAGAACAGGGGGACACTACGCCATGTTGGGAGGAGAATGCTCCTGTTTTGTTAGCCAGACGGGTATAGTAAAAGACCAGGTAGAAAACTCAAAACAGTTAGCAACTGATAATACAAAGCAGACTCCACTTTTCAGAATCTACCTCCTGGTCATCATGGTGGGGCTCCCTAGACACCTGCGCCCCCACCTTAATGCTAATTATGAGTCCCCTAATTACTATAATACTTTTTTGGTTTTTGTCCGCATGCCTTCAGGCTCCTCTTGCAGTTTATCCAAGGCACAACACAGGCGTTCACTACCAAGGAAATCCTGCTACGGAGCGACATCTCAACTTCACAAACTCGGAGGGAACAGATCCCTCCATCCCATTCCCTTCTACGCTGGGACCCGATAACACCCCCCCCCTCAGCAGGAAGCAGCCAGAGAGACTTTGGGGTGCTCCCTAACACCAAAGAGATGGGAATGTTAGATTCCCACACACACCCCACATGCCTTGTCTGAGAGACAGCACAATCATCATGGCAACAGGTCAAAGCTGTACCATGATAATGCATGACTCCTTCCCTGAAGCCCCTATGGCTTCTCCCTCCCAAAAGTCTGCCAGAGCTCAGGAATGTAAAGGTTCACCCAGTCCCCTGCACTCTCACAAAATAAATCAGCTCACACCAGCCCCCAGAGCCCTCCCCCATCAGAGGCTGCATCAGGCAGAACCTGCCCTTCCTCTGCAGGAGCTGCCACAGCCTTCCTGCGGTGACTCCCTGCATGTCCCCCTCATCAAGCTCTTCCTATCTAGTTGTCTCCTCTCTTTCAATATTCTGTGCTGCTCTAGATTGAGTACAGAGTTTCCACTCAGTCAGTGTGGAGGAGGGGAGCTACTCCCATCACCCGTGACAGGAAGCAGGGAGTCAGGGGGCTGAGGAGGGAGATGAGCCCTTCCGGTCTTGCCTCTGTGATCTGACTCACCCCACTTGATCCAAAGGGCACATCCAGCAGTGGACTTAACAGTGAACTAATGCACAGAAAACCACAGGGCCGCCAAGATGCCATCGTTTCCCACATACAGAAGAACTTTTTAGGGGAGGGCATTTTAGATCTAAACCATAACAATGTCCCTCCCAAGTTCCTCGCTTTGCTCTCTGACTCCTGACCACCATGACACAAGCAGCCTCTCCTCCCCTGTGTGCTTTGCTCTGCTGTTTCTGCATTTGAGTCAGACAGTCACGGACTGCAAGGGGTGAAATCCTGAGCCAAAATAAATATCTCTGTTCCTTTCTGTGGTGAGTGTGGGGTTTGTGCCCCAGCATGCAGAGTGTAGCCAGGAGAAGGAAGAACCTGCTGAGTCCCCCTCTGACATCTAAGTGAAATGTTAATGGTGATACAGGTTTGTGCTCAGCTCACCAGGAACATTGAAGAAGAGAATGGGCCAGGCAGGGTGGTGCTCAGAGCAATAATCGCACTCCCAACATTTCATGAGCATCGTTTCTGTACTGGACCTTGAGCTTGGTGTGCAGTTATGTCATTCAGTGCTCATATTGTTACAGGCAGCTGAGTTAGACAGAAATCTTACAGTCAGTCAGACAGGGCTGGGCCCTCAAAGGAGCCAGTGCAGAAGGCCAGGTACCTCGCAACCTAGGAGGAGACAGACACCTCCCACTGTGGGTCAGACCACAAGAAGATCCAACAAATACACCCACATCCTAAGGACTGATATTCTAAATAGGTCTCTGTCACCCTGGGGAAGCCAGAAGGAGCCACTAAGCCAAACTCTACAGCTAAAGGCCCTGTTCTGTGTTCAGGCTTGCTGGCTATGACTCACCTCCCACTTTGTCCCTGGTTTAATCTATTTTACCTGAGTAATTACCCCCATCATCTTATTGGTTGGCCATAGTTCCATCGACTTCATGTCATGCCCACCTGGCTAGTTCTCAGCTTGGACCCATCTCACCTTATGGTTTTGCCCCATAAATGTCCCTAGATAATAGTCTTTGGCAACCCACTCGGAACCCCTTCTGTCTCTCGGACAGAAGCTTTCTTTTTCTCAATAAGTATACTCTGCTCTTAACCTCATTTGTTCCTAAAATTCATCCTTTGTAGAAAACACGAACTCATGGAGAACATCTAGTCGGTTGGAAGTTTCTTCCCCTATATCAACACTGGCTTTGTGAAGCAGCGGTCCTGGTGCTCAACCTTAGAACTGGGAGGAGATCTCCGAAGAGATTGGATGTAGACACCAATGCTGGGCTGCTAATGAAACCGAGACCTAAGAGCCAACATGTCTCACTGCTGGTTTAAAGATTATTATAATAAAACACATCTCACTTTCTCAAAACCCCAAACATTGCCATTTGCACTTGTGGTAATGACTGTATTTTATTTGACTATCTCTTGGCTTCTCATTATTTTTATAGCAATAATGTCAACTTTTCTTGAGCGAAAGAATCAGAATAATTCTGACTTACGATTTTTCATTTTGCTTATCTCAAGCCATGTGATGGCTTCTAATGTCATTTAAAACACAGAACAACCCTGGATCACATTTAGCAGCTAAAATGGTGCATTTGTCAGACAGTTCTCTCCCCGCCCTCACGGCATTGGGAAGGTATGGTGATTGCTCTTTTTCTCCAAGGCTGAATACCTGGCAGTTTGCAACACCATCAGATCTTTTCAAATTACTTTCTCCCTGACAGCAGCATGCTTGCAATGCCAGCTGTCTCACAAAGATGGGCTGAGAGGGCCACAAGAAGGTCCCAGGGGAGGCTGAGCTATTTCCTCATGGTAAACAAGGTCCTGGGATGTCTCTGTGAGCCAGTGCATCATTTACCCGCTAGGCTTATTGTTGCTGGATGGTTGGTACTCTGCCTTTGCTCTTGCGTTGTTCTATGCTCCTGGAACTGACGACTTTTGTTACCTTATTTCACTCTTAAAAGACCATTCTGAGAAAGCCATGGAAGTACAGAAACATAGCCTTGCTCCACACGCTATTCCATCATTAAAATTTCATCATATAGTCATCATATTTCTTTTAAAACCAGGTATCTAGGGCATCTTCACATTTCGGGCGTTTTCATGTCTCTAAGTTTTGATTGCATGGTGACAGTGGCTATTTATGTCAACCTGGGGAGATGGGACTGCATTTTCCAGAATCCTCTTCTCTGCAATGCCCTAACCAGACCTGGCAGAAAAGGACTTCGTGCAACCTCACCTCAGCAGAGTGAAGGATCAGGCTTCTCTCTCACACACATGCACACTCACACACACGCACACACACATGCACACACACATGCACACATGCACGCACGCACGCGCGCGCACACACACACACGGAGACAGAGAGCGCCCCCTTGGAACCTCGCTCTCTGAGGATACATATGCAGACCTTCATCCCACTTCCCGTCCCGTGCCCAGCAGCAGTCCCTCACGTGCTGGGCTGCTCACCTAGAAAGTGGCACCTGCAGAGAAGTGACTGTCATGGCCTTGCCTTGCCGTAACCCCACTCCGGTAGCTGGGCGTACTAACCTCCCTCACTCCTCTGGAACGTGTCCCCTGGAGATGCCTGCCTCCTGTTGCAGGGCAGCCCCGTGCTCCTGGAGGTCTCACTAGGTCTTCTACCCTCCTTTTCAATTCCCTGGATTATGACTGTACTTATGACTGCACAAGCGTTATTCTTATAATAATTATTTAGCTTTGAATAATCGTGGCTGCTCTGCAGATGCGGCCTAATGATGCAGTAGTGTCAACTTTGATCCAATAATTAGTTCCCCTGCAGTGCCTTTTGTAGGGGAAAGTGGGGGAAAAGACAGCTATACTTCCTCTCTCCAAATCTCATCCTGATCCAGCCTGAGCGCCATTGTTTTGAACTTTGCCCAAAAGCAAGATACCACCAAGATCAAAGCACAGCCTGGGGCTAATGTAAGGACTTTTTTTTTTTTTAAAGAGAACCACTGTTTATAGAAGTAAGGGAAGAAAAGACAGTTTAGAATCCACAGTAAGTTAGTGAAGTCAGTGGTAGAGAGACCAGGTAGGACCAAATATTTCTTCTCAGTGATGAGAGAGAGACAGAGAGAGAGAGAGAGAGAGAGAGAGAGAGAGAGAGAGAGAGAGAGAGAGAGAGAACCTAGCTGCAGCTGATTCCAGAACAGGCCATTTTGCTTCCTACTGTTGTGTAGGGCTCACCTCTCACCGGTGCAGTCGGAGCTGTTTCTTTTCTCTTTCTCCTAAGCAGCAGCGGCCAGTCCAGGACCAGCGACACTGTTTCAAAGTGGCCTCAACATTGACAGTGACTTTCTTGGCTTGGTTGGTTTCCTGGGCGTCTTCCCTTCTGGATCTCTGCCCTGCTGACAGGGGAATAGCCTCTCTCACCGGTAGAGCTCTGCAAATCGCCACCCAAATCTTAGAATTGCTTCCTCTTCCACTATGTGTCTGGGCTGGGGAAGGAGACAGGAATTCAGAGTTAGTGGTGTCTCTATCTTGCCTTTGATCAGGTTTCTGCCTGGCTGTGTCAATGCCCATGGCCTTGGGATGCGCCCTGGGGTTCTCAGGTGACCAGGATTAAGGTCAGTCAGGCTTCTTTGTGATGTGAGTGAGGCAAGGCCTCCTTGGGTGTGGAGGGACAGGGAGGTGGGGCTGCAGGCCCCAGGAGCCAGAGGAGGACTTTTCCGCTGACTTTCCCTCCTGTGAAATCCTGGGGAAAGGATGGGAACCCCAGGTTCAGGAGGCTCAGCCTCTCCCAGGGTTGAAGAACACCTGTGCCCTTGCCAGGTAGATGGGAGGAGGGGACATCAGGGAGAATTCTCAGAGAAACCTCACGTGTGTGTGTGTGTGTGTGTGTGTGTGTGTGTGTGTGTGTGTGAAGCCCACATCTCCCTGGCTGGATTCTGCAGCAAAACACGGTGCCTTCAGGGATGAGCATTTGGGGATTCCCAAATGCTTTCCTGAGCAGGCTGTGCAAACCCACAGAGAAAGCGCATGGGACACAAAGAACACAGGCTGACGTCACACCGTCTCCTCTAACACCCTAACATCACATGTCCACTGTGGCGTGGTTTTGCCCGCTTAGAAGTGTAAGCATATAGCAAATTCTGTTGTTTCTGGGCTAACTTGATGGAACTGTGTCTGGGGAAACGTCGGTGCAGCTGGTTCTGCAGGAAGCCACAGGGACCTCTTCCTGTCTGCGCGTGCAACCAAGACCAGAGCAAGACAGGAGGAGAAACTGCAACCGCCCGCGGGCTCAGGGCCGGGCCGCTCCCGCCCTCCGCTCCCTCCTGCGAGTGCGGCCCTGGGGGTGCGGCGGGGTGGGGTGGGGGTTCCGGGCCGGCCTGCGGCTGAAGCAGATCCTTCTCCAGGGAGCCCTCTGACCGGGCCGGTAGACCTCGCGGGCTTTCCCGCCTCAGCCTCCTGCTTCCCGCTCCGGAGTGGGCGGCGGGATGCGGCGGAGACCCTGCGCAGCCCAGGGCCGAGCCGGTGGAGCGGCGAGGCGCCGGGTCGGTGGCGAGCGCTCCTGAGGCGGCCGGTGCGGAGAGTGGGTCGGAAGGGGGAGAGGAACTGGGGAGGGGCTCAAGTGGGCTGGGGGAGGTCGCGGGTGGGTTGGTTCAGGGCGCAGGTCCTAGCTAGGCTGGGGCAGGGCACAGGTGAGAGGGTCACAGGAGAGCTGGGGCGGGGCACCCCGAGGTGCTGGACCTTGACCCGGTTCTGGGAGCTGAGGGGCCGGGCCGGTCTGCACCTCTGGTCCCGGTTCGCAGAACGGGTTGGCTGTGGGCGGCTCCGCGGGGAGCCGTGGGGTGCGGCCAGGTTGCCTGGTCCTGATGGAGCTGTAGAGGGTGCGGGTGGAAAAGGGGGGGGTCTGTGGATTGGGTCTCCTGATGGGTGTCCCCACGGTCCCCTCCTGCCAGGCGCAGCAGTGACTCTTGGAGAAGGAAGCGGATTGGCTTCCCGCACCCCGCCGGTCACCCCGCAGCCCTGCTCTGGCCCCGAGGGCCCTGCCTCAGTCCTGAGCGCGCTCCCAGCTCCCAGCACGGAGCAGGTAGGCCCGGCTGCAGGGCCAACATGGTCCCCAGCAGTCGGGGGTGGCTGGGGAGACTGCGCCCCAATATCCGTTCTCCCCTCCCTCCTGCAAGCACAAAACCTTTGCTCTTTAGCGTTGCAGAGTAACACCCAAGGTCCCAGCTTTCCTTCTCCTTCAGTTAGGTGTGGCTTATGAGTAACTAAGCTAGGTCGGAAGTGGGGCCTTGAAATGTCCTTGGTGCCTGCCTGTGTGTGTGTGTGTCTGTGAGTGTGTGTCTGTGATTGTGTGTCTGTGAGTGTGTGTCTGTGAGTGTGCTGTTTCGGTTTGCTCTTGTAGTGCTGAAGATTGAATTCAAAGCTGTCACATGGAGCTACTTTTAATTTTTTATTTTTTTTGACAAGGCCTTGCTAAGTCCCTAACTGGACCAGGCAGCACTTGAACTTGCGATCTCCCTGCCTGTTTCACAGAGTGCTGGGTGTACAGGCATGCACCACCATGCCTGCCTCTTGATGTGTTCCTAATAGGATTAGCACAGTTATATCCCTCTTATCCCAGTGGCTGAAAGCATATGTAATAGCTGGAATCCCAGAATCTATCCTAGACTCTCAGCTGCCCTAAGATTTCACACAGAGGAGCAACAAGAGAAAAGGAAGGCTCTGAGTCTCTTATAAAACCTTAGCTTTAGTCTATAATATTACTCTGAGAGTAGACAGAATCGCCTCTAGACTTTACTGGCTGGAAGAAGAAACACATTTCTGTTCTTTAAAGCTACAATTCAGAATCTTTCTGTGACTCACACCTGAACTTGACCTTGTATTGTGTACCAAGACAAGAACTCCAAATTTGCTTCTAACTTTGGGGGAATTTTAAGCACAGGAATAACAGGACCACTTCTACCTTTTTCTAAGGATTTACTTCACCTAATTTTTTATAGACAGCAAAGGTAGATAGAAATTAATATGCAGTCAGAGAGGGACCTGCTCTTAAGGAAGTCAGTGAGAACTGGACAGCAGAATTGTGGCTGAAGGTGCAGCTGAAGAAGGCCCAGCCCCAAGATAAAGGTGAAGTGACCACACCTACCTGCCTCTTTAAGGCACAGCAGGAACTTGGAATTATAGTGTAATTAACCCCACCTGGTCCAGGAAGTCCAGCTAAGGCGTCAGTCACCAGGGGGCTGAGCAGAGCATCTGGACCCATCCCTTCCCCCAAAATGCCTTTGCTCACCGCACGCACCCTTGCTATGTGGCCCGCATCCCCACTGAATCAGTAGTAACTAGGCGGATGTCTTGTGATCTCATTGGTTCATTATGGCTTGACCCATGCTGCCTCACCTTGTGGTTTTGCTCTATAAAACGTTCTTAGAGAAATGACCTTGGTGGCAACCCAGGTTCAGGTCCTTTCTGTCTCTCAGGGCCATCTCTCAATCTTTTCTGCTCTTAACCTCCCTTGTTTCTTGGAATTCAGTCTTTCATTTCAGAGGATTCCAACTTTCATAGCTGACCTCCAGCAGGTTGGGAGTAGTGTTTCTCTGTTTCCGTGTGAGCGATCACACACTCTGGGCCCCAAACTAGAAGCAGGCACTTGCCTGAGGGCTCGTGCACTGTCCAGACAGAAGATGACAGCTGGGCTGGGCTGGGCTGTGGGAGAAGGACTGTAGTCATATTGGGGTAAATTCAAGTATTTTGTAGTTTGGGTTTGTCAAATGCATGGGATATTTTTAAATCAACTTTATGGATTGATAACATGCGGTAAATAATGTGCATCTTCTATGTGTAGTTTGATGTATTTGCAGAAATATAGATAAACCTTACAGTAAGGTCGTCATCATGATGAAGACGCACTGCATCTCCACCATCACCCCAACTTCCCTGGTCCCTCTTTTTAGTGAAGATGCACACAGATACTTATCTTAAGTGAACAATGATTTGTTTCTGTTTGGTTAAATTAGATTTTGATTTTAGAAAGTCATACAGGCAGAACCCCATGACATCTGTGTTCGGCTTCTGTCCCTACACGAGTTCTCCAGGGTTCATCTGTGCTGTGATGTGCGTCAGAAGTTCCCTCCATTTTTACAGCTATGATGTGATTGTTGAGAGTGCAGATTGATTGGATTATGGTCTGATTCTCTCACGTATCAATAAACATTTGGAACGTGTCTAGGTTTTGGCTGTTGGAAAGCTGCTACAAAATCCACATGCAAGTCATTGTGTGAGTCTGTGCTTCCATCTCTTATTCATAAAATTTAAGAGCATAATTGTTGAGTCTTGTGGTAGCTACAGGGTTAAGCTTATTGCAAACCGTTTCCCCAAGTGTCTGTCCCATCTTACCTTCTCACTATGAGGCATGAGAGGCCTCAGTTTCTCCTCCTCCTCACCAGCTCTTGTGTAATGAGACTTTTAAATTTCATTCTTTATGTGTAGAATCTTGATTGTGTCCCTGTTCTGAGACGCCAAACTTAAAAAACACCACTTATATCCCAGCACCTGACAGATCTGCCCAGTGAGAGGCAAGCAGGGCTCCTGGCAAGGCTTCTGGGGGGCTTTTAAACATGTGCAGCTTCCACTGATCAAGATGGCTTTCCAGGAGACAGGGTCCCCAGGGGAAGTTTCTCTGAGCTCCAGCGCCTATAAGGAGGAGTTGTCAGCTGTAAGTTGGGCTTCTCGTTGTGCTGTTTAGTAGCCATATGTGGACAGCTCAGGGTGTCCCTGGTCCTTGGCCTTTTCAGCTCATTGTATTAGCATACTGCATCTTGCTCAGAGCAGTTCTTAATTCTTTGCAGCTTCCCTTGAAAGTCTGAAATCCAGTGCCTCTGACGATAGAGCAGAAGTTGCCCAAACCTTTTCATAGTCAGGTTTTGCTGGGTGCCAGATTCTGCACCCCCAGGGATGCAAGGTCTGAGTCAGACAGAAGTTTAGATTCATCTGCCAGTTTATACAAGGAGAGGAAGGAGGACTTGAGAATCTGGAAGGAAAAGGAACAGGTCCACAGCTGCTCACAGAAAGCCAACGAGAGGCAGACTAAGAAGCAGATGGTGTTTTAAATACATCACAGGTTGCTATTCAAACACAGGACACCTTAAATTCACTTGTAAGGTGGAAACTCTTCTCAGGGTTAATCATGTATGGGTGTTGCAAGGTTTCTCATTGGTTTTTCTCACTGGAATATGACATTTCAAATCCAGCGGGGCCTAGAATTTATACTGCTTGCTTGAAGGCTGCTTATAGACCTACATCGGTTTCTATGGGCCTGTTCACTAATTCTGCCCTTGTATTTTTCTTTTTCACTTTGGGCCCTCACAGACCTCCTCACTGAGACCTTATTTACTCACAGTATGAGGAATCTGCCAGGAATCAAGTTTGTGTTTACGTACAAGGCCGTGACGTTCCCAGCATTCTGTGCTCCCAATCAGTCTTTGTCATGTGATACATTGTGCCTGTATTTTTATGGACATCTCAGAATATTCAGGACAATCTGTGAGGTTCCCTGTAAATGGAAACAGAAGGCTTATACTGTCACCCAGCAAGTCCACCTGAGCTGACCCACCATGCTGTTTCTGTTTTAAACCAAGGAGGAGTGGATCCCCTCAGTCCCCTTGTGCAATTGCCAGTCTGCCCTTTCTCTGATGGGCAAACTTCTACCCTCCAGATTCAGTGCCAGAATTATTTCAGCGTGAAGAGTTCCTCAGAGTGCCTCTGGTCATTAGCTGACCCCCTCACTGCTTTCACAGCGCTTTGGATTTGATTCATTATAGCACTTACCATATGGCCTTTCAGTCATTTTAAAGAACTGCTTTCTTAGGAAAACCTAGTTCCAGTCTGCAGGGACTTCTGAGCCTGCCTTTCTGCAGAGGATGAAGAGGTTGGTTCTTGAGGTAAGAGTCTTGGCTGGCTCCTCCAGTTTTAAAAATTTAAATGTTTTCATTGGTTAATATATACCTCAGGAGTAGAGTTAGACATTGTACCTTGGATGATTTGTAGCACTCACTTCTAATTGTATTTGAGTAGAAATGGAGAAGGACATTATTTGTCCCTATTAATAAGATTCCTCCCACAAATTGCTGGATTCGCTCTGTAGAATGAGTACAATTTCCAGGTGAATGATCACAGAGGAAGGGCTTTCCTCACAACTCCGCTTTCGCTGGTGTCTCCCTGGTCTGCCTCTTCTCAGGCTCATTATCTCAGTCACACAGAATTTCCGTTCCTTTCTTCAGAATCAAACAGTCTAGCGTCTCACCCCTTCTTTGTACTCTTAGACCAGAAAACTCTCACAGCAGAGGTTCTCTGCTGGACTCTCCTCATGTCTGATGTCCTACCCCCTGTGAACCTTGTTAAGTAGGTCTTTTCTGACCACTCTGACATCCTCTCTCAGTCATTTCCTGCCCCGTTACCCAGTGTGACTATCTTCAAGGCCCTTAATTGATAATAAGCATGAGTTTGCTTATTTTTAAAAATTTATTTATGTATCTACTGTACAAATTCCTCACCAGACCATCAGCACCAAAATATCGAAGTACACAGCAGAGAACTCAGACCTGCCTCTCAGCACCCGGGACAATGCCTGCAGTTCTATTTAATGGCTTCATTCCTCGGCCAGCAGTCCATTCGCTGATCATGAACAAGATATGGTACCCCATAATGGTAAGTGACAAAATAGTACTGTGTACATGGTGAAGAGGCCACCGTGCTGACCACAAGTGGTGCTTGCTTCCTGCTTCTCACACCTGTAAGTGATTTCCTGCCCTTGCTCACTGGTGAGACCCGGGAATTGTTCTGATACCATATGATAAAATGGTGGGTCATTACTTTAATTCTAAATAATTCCCCAACATAGGAACAATGAAGATATACTTCAATAAGTAAATAAACAAAACCTGTAGTGCCAATGCAAAATAAAATATTATTCAGCAATAAAAAGACATAAAATTCAAGTTGGTGAAAGGTAAATGCAATCGCAGGAAGCCCATTTGTGAATGCTGCGGTGCTCTATGGTTCTAAGTATGAGACATTCAACAGACAGTGAAACTCCAGGCATCGCGAGGTAACCGTGAGGCGCTAAGGATTCATGGAGGAAAAGGGTGACGGGTGAAGCAGGAGGATTTTAAAGGCATGGAACTGTCATGTATCCTGCTTTAATCATTGATAAATGGCATTATGCTTTTGTCAAATCCCAGTTGTCTTTATCGGATGAGTGCACCTTACAGAAAGTTAAAAAGAAAATCAATTTGGGGGCAAGGTATTTGCAAAAGAAATGTGCTCTTTCTGTGTCAGCAGACCGGTTCATTACAAATGTATGAGGCGACTCCTCTGAAAGGGTGAGGCAAAGCCCCTGACCTAGGAACTTTAATGGTATTTTCAAGACTAAAGCAAAAGGAACTACTGATAGGAAGTGATTTCCCACAAGAATACAGGTAGTCAGTCAGGACACTGCTACACATGTATACCACAGGTGAACAGCTAAGAAAGCAGGTAGTGGACGCTGGAAGAGAGGCCTCTTATTCCGGACGGTAAGAGGAAGACGCTGGAGTGGTACATATGGCACTGGGTAAGAGCAGGAGACACCAGTGAACCCTCAGGCTTCCATCAGCGCAGATGCAGATTTTTCTTAATGTTCGAGCATGAGTCAGCATTCATACCTGTGATTCTCTGCATGTCATCTGAAATAATTTATAGGAAAAGGCAAACTAGGAACAATGAACATGCCTCGAAATAAGACGTTGTTTGCTAATGCTGTTCTCCAGTCCAAGAAACCAGGTGTCCTTGGAGAAATGGCTGACACTTTGACTAAGGAAGAAGACACACAAGGGAAAACCAGAGTATCTTGTGCTGACTCAAAAAAATGTTAACACACACACACACACACACATACACACACATTTTTATGGGTATGTTTGAGGCATATAGAACCCAAGCAAAGCAATAATCAGTTACCAAATGTGGAACACTTTTTGAGTCAATTTAATTAAGCATTAGACTATAAACCAAGGTATTAAATGTCTGTGAGCACTCTGATAAAATACATAATCGAATAAGGGGGAGGAAGCGGACAACTATTTCATGCAGAAACACTCCACAGACATTATGTGTTTCCTTACTCTAAAGTGGGGAGCGTGAGTCTTTGCATTCTTTAAGGCTGAGCTGCACATAGTGGCGTTCTTCCAAAGAGACGGTGTAGGAGTTCAGGAAGAATAACTAACTTTGCAGAGAAGAAACCTGACAAATGTGACTTCACCAGGTTACCGAGGACAGTGTCACCAGACTTAAAACCTGTTGGTAGCACTTTGATGTGATGTAATGAAAATGTCATCTTACATGTGTGACATTCCTCCCCCAAACCCTTGACCCATACCTAATCATTAGAAAGATATTGGGCGAACCCCAATAAAGAGCCATCTTACAAAATCCCAGAAGTGTGCTCCTAACAGTTATCAAGGTCATCAGAAACAAGCTCTGAGAAACTGTCGTAGCCAAGAGGAACCTAAAGAGGTGCAAGGCTGACATGCAGGGAAGACGACGTGGTGGTGCCTGCCTGCAATCCCCCAGTCAGGAGGCTGAGGGAGGAGGCTCAGTGTGAGTCCAGGGTCAGCTGGACTACATAGTGAGTTCAAAGCCAGCCTGAGCTACACAGTAGGACCCTGTCTTAAAACCAAGCAACCAAGCAACCAAGCAAACACACACACAAACAATGAAAAATGAAAAAAACATGCAGTGAGGGACCCCGGATGGAATCCTAGAACATTAGGTAAAATGCAAAGAAATATAAATGAAGTGTGGACTTTAATTAAAAAGAATGAATGTTGGTACACTAATTGTAACAGATTGTGACAGCGAGGAGTCACATACGTGTGGCCACAGAAATTTGTGGCTTGGATCCACATGGACAAAAAAGAGCCACACAGTGATTTTTAAAAAGACAAAAGTAAGTTTGCTATGAAAACAGAGTAGACATGAGCATAGTCGAGCAATACATTGCCGCACGATGAGGCGGGGACCGCAGCAAAGAGGAAGGGTGTCCTCCGAGGAAGGGTCCTGTGAGACAGAGCCTTCAGGAGATGACAGAGGAGCTGCCGCCCCACACGCAGCTTCTGAGCCCCTCAGCTGTTGTGTTCCACCGTTCCAGGCAGGACTCGCCCGTGGGACCAGTCAGTGCTTCACACGTTAACTGGTATCTCCATACACTGCTTTCCCACAGCCTCTCCGCAGAAAGGTGCAAGGCCCAGGCCACTTCGGGGCACATGTGCCTGCCAGATGACCCTCATCACTTTATCCCCTTCCCCGACACAGGCATACCGTACTATTGTGCGCCGTTAACAGCAGGGAAGACTGGAGGGGGAGGGAACTCAGTGTGACCTGCGCACTGTGCCACAAGTCTAACAGCACCCCACTTTAAGTCGTTCAATTCCTAGAGGAGTGGCTGAGTTTCCTATGAATGAGGAATGTATATTCCTTACCACATCATTAGCTTCCTAATGCTATACTGACCTGTTTTCCTAACAGCACCACAGCTGTCCAGGAAGGAGCACTGTCCTCTCCTAGTGAATGTACACTTATAGAGTTATTTATAGTTAGTGACAGAACAGAAGGACATCTTTTGAACATGCTGTCTGATAAAAATGACCTCACATGAGAAAAACAAGATTAGGACTCAGGTGTCTGAGTACCTGAGCCACAGTTAACGTTGAGGGGCGTGAATTGCCTAGGTATAGGTAGCTCACAACTGCATATTATTTTGAACCATCTCCTTATCTACCCCTGTCTTTACCTACAATGGCTGTATGATGTATGCTAGGGTTCCTTGCCGCTCCCCAGTATCCATAGCAACAGGTGGGATCTGGAGAAAGTGGTCCATTTGCTTTTGGTGATAGCATCCCATAAATCAGGGGGCCTTTTGTGTCTCTAGGTGTTCTAAATATCTTCACTCAGCTTCTCATCAGGAGTTTCACAGCTCTAATGTCATTTGCCTTCAAATCATAAATCTCTGGGTCTGAGGAGCTGTGAGAAAGAATCTGAGTCTCACTTTTCTGCATGGATGAAGCACTGGGACTCGGCGATGTGTTGTAGTAAGCTATGGATGGCTTGTGTCCATCATCAATACTGCTGACTCTCAGTAATGAAATCACTGGCCAGGAGCACCATGGTCGCAGAAGAAATCTGCAGGGGGCAACTCTTGGTTTCCTGGCTTCTGTGTGGTTGTCTTGGTTTTCCTTCATGGTTCTAACAAGGCTACCATTGTCCCAGGACTCACACTGACATTCAGATCAGCAGAAACCTGGAAGGGGTGATGGTAGAGATCCCCCCCATTCATCCTGAGCATTGGGTTCTGTGCTGGAGGCCTCGAAAGACATCTTATGCTGTCTCAGTGCTCAGAACTGAACCACAGGGGTGATTGTGGTTCCAGCAGAGCAAGAAGAAATTGTCTTTGTCTTTGCCAGCCTTTGTTTGTAAGTGGAAAGGAGAAAGAGCGATGAGGTGGAATTAGATTAGTCCTCCACCTATGACTGCCACATGTCACAGCTAGACGGTTAGAGAGACCAGAGCTCAGTGAAAGAGGGAAAGTCATGGAAGGAAGGCCTCAAATGGAGTCAGGGGTGCATCGCTCAGGATCTGACCTTTATCCCAAGACTATTTCAAATTAAGCAAAGATATTCTGTGATCAAGTCCTTCTTCTGAAAATACTTCCCACGGGAATGTGGAGGGGAGACCAGCTGAGAGGCAGCGACAATAGATGATGAGACTCGTGAATACACTGATGCTGTCAGATGTGGAGAGGGGCCATTTGGAGGTGAAGTGAGGAGGAGCTCCAGGGACAAGTGAGGTGCAGGAGGACAGAAGAGGGGATATCAAGGGTAAATTCCAGGTGCCCCGTGGGATGGTGGCTGTATGGGTGCTGTTGGGTAGATCGACAGGGAACAAGGAGCAACATTTACTTGGTGGAGGGCTAAAAGGCGCTGATTGAAATTTGGAGCACTCTAGATTTATGATGCATGATAAAGTCTAGGTGGTCACCAGCTGGGCTGATACTTGGAGCTGGAACTCAGCAGTGTTCTTTGCCTGACATGTGGTTTCTGATCAACACCTCCATAATGTAGAGACCCCGAAGGTTGTGATCAAAGCCGCTAGAGACATTTGGGATTCATTTAATTATCTTTGAGATCAGCCTCTATTTCTGTAGCCTTTGCATTTCAGACACACCAGAGAATATAATTTGTGCTCCTTTCTCCACAGTTCTAGGCTCCACCAAAGCCCTAGAACTGAAAGATTACGTCAGTTTGACAGTAATTTAAATATAACTGCCAAATAAGCTGCAGCGATGAGCAAGATTAAATGGCAGTGTTCCACCGATGGGAGGCATGTGGAATTTAGAAAGGTATTCTCTGATGCCCTTTAAAAGAGTCCGTCCTGGAGTAGAAAATACTTGGCAAGGTGAGACACAGAAGACCATGAGATCTGTTGTAGTCAGGGTTTGCAAGGGAGACATTTTAATACAGGACACATAACCTATAGAATTATTTTTTAATAGTCACCCAAAAAGTCAAACACAGAAAGTGCAGGAAATCTGTCCACACACTAAAGACCTCCAAAGGATCCAGCTGAAGACCTAGAGCCCATTGCAGGGTCCTGCATGAGTTCAGCTGGAGGCTGAGAGCACACCACAATGTCTCATGCAAGTCTGTTTCATGGATCTTCCCTGGGAATGTCCGAAGGTCAGAGGTGGAAGCTAAAAAATCTGTGCCAGAGGGACGAAAGATCTGGGCCAGTGGGCTGAGCGATCTGCCCTGAAGCCAGGAAGTGACACTCAAACTAAGGAATAGAGCTTCCCTGAAGAGAACCCCAGCCAACAACAATGAAGTTCTGAGCTCCTCCAATGATGAGAACCGCTGAGTTCATATCAGGAAGCCAGCGCGACAAGTTTCTCCAGGACAACCAAGGGCAACAGGAGAACCCACAACACACACTTTCCTCTTCAGTTTTCCTTTCTGTCCTGGCAGCAGTCCACAGGTGGGCTCTCCGCACCCAGAACCACGTTGACTCAGCTCAGCTGGTCGCCACAAGTTGACCAACAATTGCCAACCCACCACAAGGCCCTACCACGGCATTGTTTGCTGGAGCTGGTTTTGATAGAAAAAAAAAATTGTATTTACATTGAATTATCCATTTATCTTGGGTTTTTTCACCATTCTGGTAAGTGCCAGGGCCAAAGGAACTTGTTCTGGACATAAAGGCAGCATAGACCTCAACAGAAAAGGTGATGGCCCAGGCCAGATACACCTGTTTTTTTCTGCACAATCTGTTGTCAGCAGTTGGTGAGATTTGCCTAGAAAGTTTAGGGTAAAGAAAGGGAATGTCAGGGGGGCAGTTAAATCATTACAACTGCACGATTGTGCACTGAAAGGCCAAACGTTTAATTTTTGATGTCAAATCTAACATACAAGGGAAGCATGTATACTAATATGACAAAATAGGAGAGAGGTGTGCTTGAGGCCACTCTGAAGATTAAGAAATAAAACATTAGCAACACAACCTCTACCAGCATTGTGCCTCCTCCTTACACATCCTTCCCATCATTCACCTTGAGTTCCTGGCTATTGTGCTCACCTATTTTTTTATACAACAACTACTTATCTCTGTGCATTTAGAAAATATCTTACATGGCATTATAGTTGATACATTGTGTCAACTTGAGAAGTTTAGGAATTTAACTGAGAGGTTCAGCAGGGAGCCAGTATCTTTACTTTGTAAGAGGAGGGCACAGAGGTGGTTTGAGTGCTGCGCCCATCCTGAATGGGCAGCCTGCTTGCAATATAAGGGAAGAAAAGAGGCTTGTTCTCCCCACTTTTACTCTGGTTGCTTTAGCTGGCTGCTGCCTTAAACTGTTGCCCTGGTGCCATGCCATCCTGCCTCGGAGTAGCTGATTGATTATGGACGGAAACCTCCACAAACTGTAAGCTAAACAAATCCTTCCTTTCTTAATTTTGGGTGTTGGGCATTTCATCCCACACGTGAGAGAAAAGTAACCAAGATACAGGGCTTCCAATTTTATTAAGATAGTATCATCTTCAAAGATGGAACCATCTACAAAATATAATCAACAACTTGCTTAAATTAATAAACACATTTGTGTGACTCATCTCATACTGGCACATGTGATTTTAGTTCATTCACTTTCCTCACAAAATTACATATTATGACCACCCCACAACTTGCCTCCAGTAATTTCTTTAAAAGTATCTTGAAGATGCAATGACTTTACCTTCATGCTGAGAACCTTTGGCGACAAGGTACAGGTGTATGTGGAAATTGTTCCTCCAGTCCTGGGAAGCCAGGACTAAAAGCAGAGTGTTTTTCTCTAGATGACAAGCAGACACCAAGTATCTGGACTGCTCCTTCTTTTTATGGTTGACTCTCCTCCTTGATAACACATCCTGGTGTGTAGTTCAGTTGGTGGAGGCTGATTAAACACTTTCTTAAAAGAAACTGGAAATGAAACATTTAATCTTTGGCTAACTTATCTGAGGTCCCTCCTTCCAAATCTCTTTGTGCAGCTACTGAGGTCTAGATTTCTTGTAGGTGGAAAATACATTAAATTTATAAAAAAGCCTCTGTAGTTCCTGAATTCCTATAGAACATTTTTCATAATTATTCTATGTAATAAATTCAGTTTACAGACAACTCCTGTACAACTTTCAGGAAAAAGTATGTTACATATACAAACACATATATAGGATAACTTAACATTATTTGTACTGATTACATTTTATGTCAAGTTAATCACAAGTTCCATATAGAACAAGGAAGAAATTTACTTGGAGTTCAAGTTTCTTAGGAGTCAGACTAAATGTTTAAACTCAGAAAGAGGAAGAAATCTCAGCCATATCATCATTCATTTGGGAAAATTCAAATCTACACGTGTGGAATTCAGCACTGGGGTCGGTTCTGTATCCTTCTGGTGGATGTGCTTTGGTGTCACTGCCTGATGTTTTCAAGACGGTTCCAGTTCACTTCCTGCTTCAGACTCCAGAATCAGGTGTACCTGATGTCACTGTGTCCAAAACTCTCATGGTAGGAGGAGGCTGATCCTTGCTGTATGAACTGTGGCAACCCAGCACTTCGGGGCTTTCCCCACATTCGTTTCCCTGGAACCAGGTTCATTTCCTCCCCATTGGACATAGTGTTCAGAAACAAGTTTTCCTTTGGGTGGAGTGTGCCAGCTCGTGGCTGCCCTGGGGAAGCGCGAGACTTGTTCCCCTCATGGTTAATTTTTTGCAGGGAGCGTGGTTTCTGGAATCCAAGTTAGAAGTCTACAGTGACTGCACAGTGTCATTAATTGTGTCCTCAAAGTGCTTCAGTTCCCAGGGCTGAGAATATCTCCGAGTGTCTGACAAATGCCAGATGCTTCTCTTTGTGACTCTCCTTGGGAAAATGTGGCTATGAAGAGCTGAGTCTTTTGAGCAATTTCATCTCAGGCAGAATTGCTTAAAGAGCTTTCTGAAGGCCCAAAGAGCTGTTTGTTGACTCAAATGCTGATTCTGTGTCCAGAGAGTCTGAATCAAAGCCTCGGGGGCTGATTCCAGTGACCACTGTAACTCATCAGCTGCCAAGTGAGCCTGATGTGTTCAACAGCTGGATAAGCCTGGCACGTGCCATCACAGGGTTCTCCTTCTCTGGCCTTGGTAGGCTTTAGGGGTCTCGCTCTGATCTGGGAGCCCTTAGAGTCACTCAGGATTGACTCCTCTGGTTTACCCGGCCTTTCCCTGTTGCATAGCAACAACTTCTGTCCCCAGCAAATCAGTAGGGTTGGTCCCTGTAGCTGCAGAATCATGGCATGTCCAGTGAGAGCTGGCAGCTTACAAATTATTAACTGATGCAGTAATTATTAGGCTCTCCAGAAGCCAGGCATGGCACAGGTTCCAGCAGGGGCTGGAAAGCTGGTTGGAGCACTGTGGAGTGCAGTGCACTGCTCCTCCCTAGCACATCCTTAAGTGTACAATTAACTCTTCATTGACTACTTGCAGCTTGGCAGAGAGGGAGAGCTCATTACAGAAATCTCTGCTTGCACCAAGACACCTAAATGCTTCTAGAGCTGTTCAGAAAGAATAGTGCTACAGAAGTCCCATACCTGTTAAGCTTGATTGTGTTCACTGATTGGTTTCAGAGCCACCTAGGGGATTGGTGAAACACACTTTGGGGTGTGTTTGTGTGGGTAATGGGGCTATGACCTTGGAAGATAAAGCTAATCCCTGGCTCCTTCCCTGCTCTGCTTCCTGGCTGCCACGAACTAAGCAGCCTTATTCCCCACACCCTTCCATCATGATGGTCCTCCTTGGAGTCAGCTGGCCATGGACTGTACCCCCTGAAACTGTGAGCTAAGTTAATCTGCTACTCCTTTAAGTGGTAGGTGCTGGGTATCGTGTCCCACCAATGGGAAAGTTGACTAATACAAGTCTTTATGGGGAAAATAAAAAATGATTTAAGAAATCACATCAGTAAACAGACATTTTTCCTACTTAATGATGTTTAAGGTCTTTGGCCCCAAGGAGAAAGAAGCAGCATCAAACACACTTGAGCTGAGTGGAGGTGGCTGAGGTCCTGATGGAGCTAAACGATGCCTCCCAGAGAGGACTTGGAGCCTGAGTGCATGACCTATGGGGAATGTGTGGGATTGGGTATAGAGAATCATGTCCACCATGAGGCCCTGAGCATCTGAAATGTGCCGGTTCCTTTCTGGAACACTTTAGATAGCTATATAATCCTCACAGAAACCTTTTCAAGATACATTATCATTGTCCCTGTTTACATGGAAAGGGGGGCCTGGAGAAATGAAGCGGCCCTGCAAGGTCTCTTGCTCATCTGTCACACAGCAGAACTGAAACGCAGGAAACTCCGCCCCGTGCTTCAGGGTCCAGCGCTGACTCTCAGCTCCCTGAGCTCATTTGCAGATATCTCCAGCTCTCTTATGAAGTGTGAATGCTCTGTGCTTCACAGTGTTCCAAAGGCAATTTGAAATTATCTCTATTTTTCTTAGTGGATCTATTTTCAGATCTCGTATGCCATTTCCACAGAGCAGACTGAGTTTCTGGTTCTCGCCTTCATTTCTTATAATGTTCATTCTCTGCTGGCATTTTCACTATATTGGGTCATCAAATCCTCACAATAGTAATTCACATATTGTTATTGTTGTTATTGTTTTATAAAAACACTGGCGTACCCCCAAGCAAGGGGTGTACCTGCTTTTACACCAACGATAGTGCTCTCTGTATAACCTTTCAAAAGTAGTGGTTACAAGTGTGAGCTTGGGAGTCAGATTCCTTAGATTCCAAATCCAACTTCCCCAAAGCTTGCTTTAGGAGCTGGGGAAGCTACCCAGGGTCTTTATCAACCCTCATGGAGCCTCAGCTTCAAGGACCATCTGCCAGACAGCTTCAGGGAGCAGAGTGGGGGAGCAACTCCAGGTGGTCTGTGGATACCAAGGGGGATAGGCATTAGAAGAGGGGGCCTCTTTGGCCACCCCAGTCTCACGGAAGACCTAGATACTAACTGGCGGGGGGGGGGGCTGGCAGGATTTCCTGACTCTGCACTTGGAAATCACCGTCTGTATCCACAATGGCAATCTGCAGATTTTGCATGGAACCCTCATTTTCTCAAACTGTTTGATCAAGGGGTGATATTTTAGAATTGGAAGAACATCACAGATGGTGGTTACCAGATTTATTTTGTGAGAAGAATGTTTGTATTATTTTTAGAAGAGATTAGAAAGATTGCATAAGAAAAAGTAATTTTTATATAACAGCATTACATAATCAGGAGTGACAACATTTCTCTGACTCTTTCTTTTGCCTCTGCTATTTCTCTTTTCTTTTGTGACCTTGCTTGTGGGGTTAGAACAGCAGAAACACCTGCTTTGGCATGATAATGTGTGCCTACCTAATACCCCCGTAAGCTCCATTCCCCAATATAAATAATATCCTTTTGTGGAATTATGCTACCAAATGAGACATTAAATACAGGCTCCTGGGACGTGTTTGATGGTGAACAAAGTGAATATATGAATATATTCCTAAAGAAACATTATGCAGAAGCTGCTGTCTCTGAATCTGCACAGCCCTGGGTGGAATCATTTTAATAGACTATAATGTAGGAACTGCCTGAAATTCTGCGATAAGAACCTACAGAGCTGTGGAAGCAAAGACCCAGGGCGCCGGGCTAGAAAGGCAGGAAAGGTTTTACTTTAAGATATTTCAGCAAACACTCACCGTGAGGCAAGGCGAGTAATGAAGACGAGAACCCCATGATTCTAAAGGAGGAGAGGCGAGGTGGGAAAGACTAGCACCCTACGGAGCGTCCGACAGCTCTGTGGAGCACAGGTGTGCGGGGCGCCCCTCACCTGACACCATCCACGGTGTCCTTGTGTGTCTTGGGGACACCCATGAGATTTCCAGGCCAGAGTTCCCGTGCCTGTTCAGCTACGTGTTGCTAGATGCTTCCTGAGGTTAAGCAGGCTGGACTCTCATTCCTTGTAATCACTCCTGCATGCCAAATGGCCAGATTTGGCTAATATCTACTAGTCCGATAATCCAACGGGTATCACACGTGCTCTCATTTAAAATGGCATCTCTCTGCCAACTGGTGAAGCTGATCTATATTTATTTGTCGACTATTTGGTTCTTTCTGTTAGTATCATTGGGAAGTCAGCTATTATTTTTTCTTTGCTATACTAGGGATTGAACCAGGGTTGTTGCACTGAGCTACATTCCCAGACATTATAAAAAAAATTTCTTTGGAGACAAGGTCTTCTTAAGTTACTCAGGCTGAGCTCAAACTTGCAATAGTCCTGTTTCAGCCTCACTAAGGGCTGAGATTATAGGCATGTGCCCCTATGTCTGGCTTGAATATCTCCCAGTCTTCCTATGCCTGTGGCCTACATAAATGTATGGATCCTTGGCCTGCTGGACAGATGTGACCATCACGGGCCACCCAGAGACGTGAGAATGCATCTGCAGGGAAGCTCAGTAGCTTCTAGGGTTCTCGCCTTGCCTCCAAGCAGAAGCCATGAAGCAGTTCTCATAAATATCGCTTCATTCTCCTTTGTATTTCCCTATAGAAGGCAATGGCATCTCTCAAAATGAATAATGAAGGAGCTAAATATTCTTCTTAAGCTTTGCCTATACAATGTTCACTTACCCCCCTGATTTTCTAAACTTTGAGGTTGCATGATGATACCTGAAGAATTTTTATTTTAATCTTACCTAATTAGCTTCATTTTAAATTCACAGTTTTAACATGTCAGTCTCAAGGTGCTTTCATCTGAGGTGCAGCTTCCGGGAGGGCATGGAGAAATCTGAAGGAAGGGAAGTGACGGGGTTTCCAGGGAAGGGGGTGGCAGCTTTTATTTGTTCTGCACCTGGAGCATCCCCATCCCTGCCTGTCCCACGTGAGGTCAGAGGGACAGAGGGACACTGCAGGGCTCCAAGCATGTGACAGTAATCCCCACTTTGCTATGAGGTGCATCGTTCCCCTCGTCCACCGGAAACTGTCGCTGCCTGCAAACAATGTCCTGGCCTGTGAGTGATTTGGAATAGAAACGAATATTTGGGAGAGAATGAAGAGATTGTCTTTGCATAGGCTGAGTTACACACCACGCACTAGGAAAACTATGACCGCATTTCTCCCAAGTGCTGCTGTCACACACAACTCAAACACCATTCAGAACTCTGAATGAGCCAACGGGCGTCAAATGCATTCTGAGTTCCTGCTCAACATGTCTATTTTTATAGCATCAAGAGTTCTGAAAGTTTATTCATATTTTTACATTTTGGTCTTGGGTTAGAACCCAAGGCCTCGTGCATTCTCAGAACACATCCTCCACCCGAGCTGCATCCCCGGCCCTTTTCCTTTGTTTAATTAGGAGATGCCAAGCTGGCCTCAGAATTGCAGTCCTCCTGCCTCTCGCTCCCTGGTAGCCGAGATTACAGCCACCCACTACTGCCTTTCTCCCTAACTTGCCTCTGTATCTTTAGCTCCCTTTCCGCCTCTCTCCCTTTTCTTCTCCCATGTCCCTGTCTCTCTTTTGTGCCCCCACCCCTTTCCTGCTGGCTGCCCCTGTGACTCGGGGCTCCTCCCCGGGAGGCCTCCAGCAAACTGGGCAGTGAAGAGTCCAGTTGCCTGGGCCACACAGATGTGCTGGGGCTGTTGGTTTGTTTGTTTGTTTTTAAAGACAGCCATGTGTGATTACTTGAAGTTGGCAAATAAGTTCCTGAAGTCCTGACCCGTGGAGGACCCAGAGATGGCAAAATTCTGGGGATGGGAATTCGCGGAGACTTTCCTGAGGCTGTTCCTGACCCACTAGGAAGCTTGTGTGCGGACTCTGCCCTGAGCTGGGTTCTGTGGCTCCCTGTGCAGCACTGGAAGGAGGATGCAGCCGGGCTCAGAAAGAGCCATCCGTAAGCACCAACTGCTGTGACCCTAATTGTTTTCCACATCGCTTTCTCAGGAGGGGAGACCAGAGGGCCATGCACGGGAAGGAAAAGAGCACAACACACCGTGTGTGTGTGTGTGTGTGTGTGTGTGTGTGAATGAAGACTATCCATGCATAATTCCTGTGCAAACACATTGACAGACACACTTTCAGATGGTGGCCTGTGATGTGCTTTTCTCAAACGGTGGTTGATGAAGAGACCAGCAGGATGGAAAGCCGAGCTGACTGACTACTGTGGGTTTCTGCAGAAGCCCTCTAGATGCAACTCAGCCAGCGCTGCTGAGATGTCAGTTTGAGTGAGGTCTGAGCGCCTCGTTCATTGATGACCCCATCGTGTCTCTTGGGGTATTTGAGATCCCCCATTCCTATCTCATCTGAGGAAGCAGAAACAGCGAGGTCCCCTCTGTAGAACACACTTGGATTTCTCACACAGGAAGATCTGAAATCTGAAGAGCAAAATAAAAGACAGATAATAGGAACTAGGGAGACTTTTGCAAATGGGAAAGGAACCAAGAGTTGGAGGGAAGGGAGAAAAAGTAGATAAGAAATGGAATTGCAGGGAAAAAACTGAAAATTGAGCTTTTGCAAATGGGCAGGTGACCAAGAGATGAAAGGAGGGGGGAGCAAAGGAAGGGGTGGGAGAGGGACAAAGCATGGAGACATGTTCTGCACACGTGCCAACTCCCAGGGATGATATAACCACTGTGCACTGCAGGCACATGCTGGTAAGAAATAAACAGAAAGCATTCCAGGATATCTTCTGCATACTCCTCGCAGGTTACTATGAAGTACAAAATGAACGAGGTTAAAACTAAGAAACAAACAAACAAAAACCATTTGAAGTTGGCAAATGAGTTCCTGAACTCCTGACCCGTGGAGTGCCCAGAGATGGCAGAATCCCGGAGATGGGAATTCCTGAGGGTGTTCCCCATCCACTTGGAAGCTTGCTGAGCTGCGTGCGGACTCTGACCTGAGTTGGATTCTGTGGCTCCCTGTGCAGCAGTGAAAGGAGGATGCAGGTATCTGGGAAAGTTAAGGCCTTTGTTCTGCTTAGTGCTTTTATTTTTAAACCCGTTTTCCTCCCGGAGTTTGAAGTCAGAGACCTGAGTTGGCCATGCCACTTCCTGGTGCTCAGAGTCAGAGCTGCCAGATCTCCACAGCGAGGAACAAGTGTGACATTTGAAACCTACACTGATGTGTTATTCACATCTCTCTGGGAGACTGGGAATCCTGAGCTTTCTTCCAGCTCTTGGACCTCACCTTTAAGCGGGATTCCCTTCCCTACAGGTGCACAGGGCCACCAGAAGTGGGGGAGTCGACCTTCCTGAGTCCAGTGTCATTTATAATCTGCCCTGAATATTAAATAAGATCTTTTGTTTCAAAGGCTTAATGTAGTGCATGGAAGGGGAAAATACCAAGTTAAAAAATGCTCTTTAAACAGATGAAAACAGAAATAGAAAGGTCACTTTCTGTGCACAAGGCTCCCATGCTCCACTGTCCTAAGTTCAGGTCCCAAAGGACTCCACCCCACACGAGCCAGATGAGCAGAAGTGATTTTCTTTGTGGTCAGTGTTTGATCACCAAGGCTGAGTGCATTTTTCTTATCTCTTCAACCAAGAGACGAGGCCAGGGTTTCTGACATATAGTAATGAGTATCTTGGTATAAACTTTCTATATTTTAATACATGGGCAGCTGAGCAAGCTTTTCAGATTGCTTCATGGGGCAAGTGCACTGTCTGCAGGCTGGGGACCCTGGGTTTTTACTCAGGTGGGAGGAGTTGCAGGGAAAGGGGTGAGAGCCCTGGTGACATCCCACTGGTTGTGTCTAACACAAGTGACAAAGCCCAGGACTCTTCTGATAAATGTCTGTGTCTAGATAGAAAATGGGTCATTGTGATTATTCTGTTAGCCATGAATGACAGGAGGAGGTGACGGATCTATTTACTAAGACTCACGGCAGACAAAAACCAACACACAAGGCAGTGGATCTTATCAGGCACCGGCACAGAGACGGAACTCCAGGGACCAAAGGCCAGCACTTGGGAGTGCCTGTGACCCCAGAGAGGAGGAGAGGGTACCCACAGCGGCCTTGTTACCCTGGCCGGATGTCTCCATCCTTGGCCGGACCCTTGGTTGAGGGCAGTTGCGGGGCTCTCTCTCCAGGCCATGCGTGTTCTTATTTGAAGGACCCCAGCCAGGTGGTCCCATCTGCTTGTGTTCTGTGTACATTTTCCATTTCATGAATTTTGACCAGTGTGCTCTGGAGTTTTCTGTCCTCTCCTTCGGGCCTGAGTACCGTTTCTGCTCTCGCCTGGAGTCTCCGTCTTCCCCACTGTCTCCTCGAGCCTTCAGAGGTGTGGCTCTGTGTTACACAGGCAGAGCCTGGGGCAGTGCCTGTCATTGAGAAGCTTGCTGCCTCACCTGGACACCCAGGCCCTGTCTGCCCTGTCCCCAGCCTGTGCGATGGGAGGATGAGAGCAGGCCTCAGAGGAGGGGACAGAGGGCTGTGGGCCGCAGATCCTCACTGGAGTCTTAATTTGCTTAGAGTCTGAAATAACAGTGATGTACATGAATAAAATGAGCAATGTAATCCTTCAACATCGTGATGTGAAGAGACGGCTGAATGGGCTCCAGCAGAGTCAGGTATTTTGGTTTATGGAAGGCATCGTGAGGTCGTGAGGTCCGGGAGATACCTGACAGCAAACCTCAGCACAGCAGGAGCTCTCTGCATGGCCAGCAGAGTGCCCGTGTCACAGTGTCCCCGTGGCTCACTCTCCCTTTTCAGTTTCCCCGAGGGTGCTTGCTCCGGGCTCACACAGGTGCGGACCAAGGCTTCTGTGTGTGGCTCTGGAGAGGGACCAAGCTCCACCCTCTGCTGGTCCGCGTTTCCCTTCCCATCTCGGAGCTTCTGGAGGTCCAGCTCAGACTGTCCCGGTGAGAGCTGAGAGCGAAGCTATAGGAGCAGAGCCCGAGGTTGCTACCATGAGATGGCTGCAAAAGGCGGGCTGCTGGTCGGGCACCGGGGAAAAAAATAACAAGAACCGGCCACAGCGAGTTCATCGTGTCTATTTCTCCAGTCTCTGTTTTCTGTTGTGGATCTATGGGTGGCAGCTGCTATGCAAATCTGGGACAGAAGGAGGCTGGCAGACCTGGGCAGGAGGGTGTGGTCCCCAGCAAGCCCCTGCTCCCCCGTGACCAAGCACAGGGCAGGACAGCAGTCATCTCTGTATGAGGGTCTGTGCCAGCCAGAGCTCTGCATGTCCATCAGCCTCGGCCAAGGAAGGCAAGACGTTTGTAAATGAAAACATCTTGCTTAGAGCTCAGGAGCTAAAATATTGCAGTCACAGAGAAATCTGCTTATTTACATTTTAGGAAAAAATGTATAAATGAGCCAGGAAGCATCCGGTTCTGCTGTGATCTTGTTAAACTTCTCACCTCATTCCTCTTGCGTTTTGCAGTTGGCTGTTTTCACAGTCACTGTTCTGCAGTGTGTACATGCCTGCACACGCGCGTGCATGCACATGCACACACACGCACACACAGTCTCCTTTTCTTTCTACCAATCTGAACATCGCCCTTGTTCTCTACATTGAAGTATTATTTTAAATTCCTCTGAAAAACACTCTGATTGATAGATTAATTTTCTGTACAAGTAGCCAGTTCCTGTTCCTTTTCTCTTTTTTAAACAATAAGTAAATATGATAATACAGAATTTCAAAATAAAGTAATAGGAGATTAACACTGGATAATGTATTGCATATTGTTATCTTCAAAGTAGTTCAGATTACAAGATAGGCAGGAGAAAAAGATCCATTGAACAGTCAAAGTGCAAACTGCTCTTTTGATGAACTAATGGAGATTAGTAATATAGTTACCTATCTCATGTTGTGTCTGTATATGCAGACTGTTCCCCCTCTTGTGTGGGGGGAGAGATCTCACTCTGTTGATACTGGATTTGTCCAAGTGCCTTGTATGACCAGCTCACAGCTGTCATACTTTGATTTGAGTTTAGCCCTATGACTTGCATTGGCTGGTGGGATTTATTGAGCATGATGGGTAGAAACACGAGATACCCAGTGTCGCTGGATTTTTCCTTGGCAGTTCCAGGGAGTATTCTTGTTACAGAATAAGATGAGACAGATGGCATAGAGCTGGCCTACAGAGGCACAGACCTTTGCTTGAGAGGCTACTTTGATTTTCTACAAAGACCTCTGAGTCTGGAAATAGATGTTTATTATTTATGCCGTCCCCTTCAGAGTGATTTGTTACTCAGCAATAGCTAACTGATGCACCTACATTGATCCCTGCCTTTTCTGACACCATTGTATCCCTCTTTGTAAGCATGGCTGATAAATACTTCACATAGCACCTGGAAATAGTCTCTGCTTTCACTGTATGTTAGCAAGACTGCAAGTGACAGAGAGAAAAGAAAAACTGGCTTCACACACAGGACAAGTCATTGCCTCCTATGGCAAGAAGTTCCTGTGGAACCAGATATTGAAATATTTTTATGATCCCTTTATAGTTGGGTTTCTGGGTTCATTATTTTTTCTTGTGGCAGCAAATTGGATCCTGAGACCTCTAGGCTTTTATTCCACCAGTTCAGAGTACTTAGAAAAGCAAAGCTTTTCTTTTTCAGTATTTTCCCTAAAAGAATTGGCCTCAGAACCATTGATCCAGCTGAAATGCCTGTCACTCCCAGCACTGAGATGACAAATTGTATATGGCAGAATAAAGCTAAGCGTGAACTCAGAATGGTAGAAAGTATCCAAAATAAAACACAGAAAGCCTGTGTCCAGAGAAGTAGGTGAGTGGCGTAACAACTTTAAAAGGCCAGAAGGAAGGCAGAGTGGGGTATTTGAAAGAACAATAGCTAGAAGTTTTCCAAATTTAATAAAAACTATGTAACCTAAAGGTTAAGAAACTCAGTGAACTCAAAAGCCAAGAACCATGAAGAAAATCATTCCCAGTTATATCATAATCAAATTCAAATCAGCAACAGAGAATAGAACAAGGAAAACCCCAGCAGCCACTCTCCCCCTCATTCCCTGTGTGCACTGGTTTCTCGCTGGAAACACTGCAGATGAGAAGACGGAGAAGCAGAAAGACTCACAGTACGTGGAGCAAAATAAGAGCAGTGAGCTGTCTGCCTAGAATCCTGCCTTTGGGCGTCATTTAAAAACTAAAGCAACATTAGTTATGATTTTGGCTCAGAAAAACTAAAATGATTTACCGGTAGGAGACATTCTCTGTGAGAGATTTTAAGTTTTTTCTCTATGTTTTTAACTGACAAAGAATGATTGTACATGTTGGGATGTTTTGAAATATGACAACATAAAATATTAAATTATCTAATTAACAAATTCATCCCTTCCTATAACTCAGTACGTGAAGTTAATTCTTCCCACGATTCCGGTCGCAATCCAAACTGGACCAGAACTGAATCGAATTTTCCAAAAAGGTCAACCTTGAACCTAACCATTGAATTTGATTCAGTTCTCCTCCACTCATCTGTGAGCAGAACTGTGAAAAAAAATCAAGTTCATGAACTGAGATACACTTGTATTTATCATGTTAGTGGTGAAATCTTTAACATCTACTCTTTCCTTAGTTTTGAAATGTGCTCTGCAGGATGACTTCTGTGCATTAGATCACACAGTGGCATCTCCTGAACAGGAGAAAAAGGTACAGAAGGGAATGCTGATCTGCAGAGAAAAGAGGGACCCTAGTCATGGTGTGTGTGTGTGTGTGAGAGAGAGAGAGAGAGAGAGAGAGACAGAGACAGAGACAGAGAATCCCTTGAAAAGCTAATGTCCTCCTTCTATAACATATGACAGAGCTTAAAGTATTACTCCCAAGAAGTTTATTGATTAAAAAGGAAAAAATACTGCTGTGCACTGGACAGAGGTGGCAGTTATTATCTTAATCACTGGGACAGGAACGGCACCAGTAGTAATGTGAATGTCGGCGTCATAGATTTCCTGAGACCGCGCACTGCACAGGACCCGGCGCTGTCCCTGCAGAGCTTTTATCAACAATATCTAATGTTTGTCTGGTCCTAGAGAAACCTTCCATGGAAAACATAATACAAGGTCTATAAAATGACTGAGAACCGGCTCTGAACTGCACAAAGCCATGAAAGACAAGCAGACCTGAGGAGGGGTGGGAAATGCAGCAGCTAAATGTCCCACGGGTGCTGGACTGAGTCCTGACAAGAGAAAGCAGCTGTCCGCGTGGGATTCTATCAAGGTCTGTCCTTCGTAAAGTTAATTCCTGGCTTGCTCGATGTGCTGTGGTCACTCTCGGCGCCGACGTCGGTGCAGGGCTGGGTGAGGGGTAGATAGAAATGTGCTGCGTGGTGCAGCTTTCCTGAAAATCTGGAACCCTTCCGATGCGTCTCATTTAGTGATGACATGGGTGGTGACGTGTCACAGAAGAGCATTCTAGAACACAGTGCAGAGAATCGCAGTGCCGTTTAGAAGGCAGCTGCCCTTTCCTCAGCAGCAGAAGCTGCTCTTGCAGCTCAAAGAGGAGGAGTTGCCACCTAAAGGAGGTGTGGATGAAACCGGCTCTGTGTCTTCCCTGCTCCCAGCTGGGATGCTGACCGAAGCGTGAGTGAATATGAATTTTACTATCAGGCCAGAGAAACAAAACGCTCGTGTGGCTAAAGGGAATGCTCTAGATATAATTAGCACCAATGCAACCAGGCCTCGTCTACGGTGCTAGGCTTGGAACCAGGCCTTGCAGTGCTGGGAGCGCGCTGTCTCCTGAGTCCCATCCTGGGCTGAACTGCATTCTTTCTTCCTCTGAAACCAAAGCTGGAACATGTTGCTAGCAGTGCTGTTTGGGCCGCAAGTCGGCATCTGATGACAGCAGTGAGCCTGAGTCCTCCCACAGCATCCTCCTCAGGACTCTTCAATCCCTCTTTACTTTAACCAGAAAAGGTCAGGGGGGAATTTGTGTTCTACGATTGAGTTTCCTCTAGAAAGCTAGTGCTTCCCATGATGGTAGAAACCTTATACCTTGATCCCAGGAGTGTCACGCCCAACTTGTCTAAAGATAGTAAAGGAAAAATTGAGTGCTGAAATATTACATGCAGGAAAAACCTGTGGGAATAGTTTAATGAGCTAAATAAAACTTTAATTGGATAACTGTTCTAATTGTCTCCAGACCCAGAAGAATTAACTCACTTGCTGGGTGATAAGCAGCATTTTTCAGTGAAAGAATATTTCTTAACAGTAAAATTATAGTACGCCAATATGCGTGAACCTGGCCAGGGGACTCACACCCATGAATTCTATCACCGCGGGCAGCCGTGTTCATGGGGTGCTTTCACACTCCAGTGAGTCACTTTCCCTCTCCCTTTTTATTAATAAAGACACCCTTGATCATCCATAGATGTCTCTTTCTCCTGTCTGAGCACTTTTCATTTTCCAATTTATGAAAAACCTTCCTCCACATAACTGAGATTTTGTCATCTTAGGAAACCCGTGAGTAAGACAATGAATAAGAGTGAGTCCCACTGCCATGTGGGCAGAGCCACTGGAATCTCCCTGTTCCCGATAAAGGAGGCTGTCGTCACAGTGTGACTTAAACTGTAACCCTCTTTGGTGTGAGAGGCGTCAGCCCTGGGCACCTCCTTCTGCTGTGGTCGCAGTCTCGGTACCTATGTGCCGAGAGGTGACCAGTGCCCGTGGTCAGTCACAGCAGTCAGAAACTCAGAGAGTCCTCTCCCCCATGGGGCATCTCAGTGGGACACGGGACATCAGAGAGCCCTGGGCAGGACCAGGGGAGGTGGTGGGATGGCTCTGAGTCTGGACTCCGCTTTAACTGTGTCCCATTGTCCTCGAGACCCTCGTCCTGGTCACATTCTTCCACGAGCAGCACAAAGGCATCTGGAGTCCACTTCTCTGCGCGTGCCTCATCTGGCTTAGGGTTGGAAATAAAAACCCTTTTTATGTTCTTGGTGCCCTTGGCGTCATTGTGACCCTGAGTCAGTTTTGGATTGTCATGACATTCACACTTAGCAAACTCCACAGTGTTCCACTGCACTCCCAGTGTTTCTCAGAGGTGTGGTGGAAAAGCTGCTTGGTCTTGTTGAGTTAATGACACCATCTTCTTGTAATCATGCACCTTCTGAGTATGTGCCGGATATTGTTGCTGAGCTGCCCTCAGGGCCCTGGGCAGTGTGGCCGAGGCATGGCGATTGTGAGGAGGCCTGGCCGTGTACTGGTCAAAAGTTGCTAAATTCAGCTCGTGTAAAGACTGTAAAAATATCAGGTCGAAATGTAAATAAGCAATACCTGTCTGGAGTATAGTGTAATTAATTATGCTCCTAAATAACACAAACATGTTCTGACTTAATAACAAGTGTTTGTCTGTGAAATAGAATTGTGGTAATTTCCAATCTAGTGTATCTCATTAATGAGATTTACTATGACTGACAACACTGTGAAATGCTTTTGGGTTTAAGATCATTTTCTGTGACTGATTTTGTCTGCCACCAGAAACGATTTCCAGATTTCCTCCTGGAGATGAAGTGTGCGTGCTTCAGATAAGTTTTAGTGATTGTCCTAGGTGACAGTACTTTATACAAACAAAACAAAAACTAACCACATGTTTTGTCATATCTGTGATTTCTGAAGTGTCAGTATTTGGGAGAATGTCCAACACTGTACATTCAAATACTGTGAATTATTTTGCCTGGATTTGGAAAGCAGAATTCAGCATAAGTCAAGGCTTCACCTGGAGACTTAGCTCTGTCCCCCTTACCCATGGCCTTAGACAATTCCATTATCATTATTTGCCTCCAACTTCTCTGTCTACAAAAAGAGAGCATCGCTTATTTACTGAGTGACCATTACATGCCAAATACTGTTCAAGGCATGGAAACATAGCCACAAATGGAATCAGATCCATTTCCTTATCCCAAGGATCCTGTGATCTGTTGAAAAATACCACAAATGTATTGATGAAGAAACAAATGAGTGAAGTAGGCAAAGGATAGGCCGATGATTCCCAGCACGTCAGGTGATAAAGCCAAGGTAGTTGGGGATGGCAGCCTTGGCAGTTAGGTCAGGGAAAACCCTGGGAGGTCAGTGATTTCAGGGTGGCAACTTGAAGAATGAGGGTGATTTGGCTACAGAAATCTTGGAGTGAATGCATTCCAGGAAGAGGAGACAGCAGACAGTTCTGAGGGGAGAACTGACTGATTTCCTGGAGTGTCTTCCACTGTAAAATGCAATGATTTCTGCTCTCACGTCTTCTCAGTACCCTTGATGGAACCCTAGGCTATGCAGTTATGCATTGGACTCACCCTTATCAAGACTCACACTGTCTTGTCATGATTTAAATGTACAGATGCATTTGTCTGGACTATTCCCGACCTGACACACACCCTCTTCTCTCTGCTTTCCATGGGTGAATCATCAGCTGATTTGAACAAAGAAAGAAAATACTGCTTATGCAACTCTACCGCACATTCTGCTATCTAGGATCCCCCTTGATATCACCAATTGCCTGGAAGATGTATTCAATTTAAATGTTTTTCAGTTAGTATTTTCTGTAGGGTACTAAGATACAAAGTGCCAGCATGAATGGTTAGTGTTCATAAAATTAAAACTGATAAAGATAATTAGGGTAAGGCATCTCATTGTATATATGGAATGTACATCTCACACATTTGATCTGGTAAGACACTGACTCTGTGAAGGATATTGTCTTAGTTACTTCCCCATTACTGGGACAAAATGCCCAAGAACCACAAGTTAAAGAAGGTGAGATTTATTTTGTATCAGAGTTTGTAGTATTTCCGTCCATAGTTGGCTGGTCAGCATGGGAGATGTGCAAAGTAGAGGAAAAACAGTCTGTGGTGTGGCAGACAGGAAGAAGAGAGCTGTTATGGGAGGTGGAGGGAGAAAGATCTTTTCAGGAGGTGCCCACAATGATTTTCCTCTGTTCACCAGGCTTCACCACTCTACACCACACACAGCTATAAGCCCATCAGTGGGGAGTAATCCAGGGATGAGTGTCACACAACCATGATCAAATCACCTCCCTAAACCCTACCTGTGACTCGTGAGACTTGGGAACATCTAAACATACACCAGAGCAGATGTGTTATGCTATGGTAGGGTAACCAATATCTGGATATGTACAAATCGATGACAGCCTCCGGTCTAACTCAGCCCACTCCTAAATAATTAATAAAGCAATCACAGAGTGATTCCCATCACTCTGGAACCTAGAGCTTATACACTGGCATCATGCTATTTTTTGCTTCATGATTAAAAACATGAATGTTTTTCAACACCATGACCACCATATTGGTTTCACTTCACTGGATCATTTCTAGCCTAAGGAAAATTACTTCTTATATTACAGCATAGGTGTGAAAGAAAATTGTTAAAACTGTTTGCCAATTTGACCATAGTTTGATAGCTGAAAAACTACAAAGATAAACTAGGCAGTGAGTAAAGTTTTAGGGCATTTTTTGAAAGTATGTGATATAATTGGTACTTATTATACTTTTTAAACAGGTATTACAGGTACAAAGCTCTGGGTGTACCTGTGGATGACTGACATGCAGGGCAGCATATGAGGAAAGAAGACACACCCCAGATGTGGATGGTACCAGCCAATAGACTTGTAGCCTGGATGTATAAAAAGGGAAAGAAGCAGGAAGTGTGGCCATTTTGGAAGAACTAGACTTCCCCATCCCTTTTGGACGTGAGTTTCCAGTTTCTTCAGTCTTCCAATGCAGACTCATACTAGTGATCCACAGAACTCAGGCTTCCTCCTTGGATCAGAGCTACATCCTTGATTCCTCTCATTCTGCAGCTCCCATCTGCTTGGGCAGAGCAGCTACTGGCTCACCTGGCTCTGCAACTGTGGTTGGCCATTGTGGATTCTTCCACCTGTAAGCCTGCCTAATAAATCTCCTTATGTAATTCCACATATATTTTCTTTTCTTTCTATTTTATGGAAAAATAAATAAAAGTTTCAAAACAAAATAATAGAATAACAATAGTTAATACATTGCATGTTGTTGTCTTCAGAGTAGTTAGGGATGCAACTTGAGTCCACATATATTTTCTGTTCTCTCTGTTCCTCAGTAGAACCCTAACAACTACACCCTGCATAAAAGCAACCCTGCCCTCAATTCTTGTCCCCTACACCGCTTTGTTGGCTCCTTCGCATTTCTTACCAGCTAACATATTCTGCATTGCACTGGCTGTTTTTGTCTTAGTGATCACGGGAGTTCTGTTTTCCTCAGCCTTGTATCACCAGTCTCTAAATATGTGTGTGACACAGAGTTAGTGCTCAAAAAAGCTTGTTGGTTAAGCAAATTGGGATCATCATGGTCTTGTGCTGTACTGTTCTGTGACTAATGAGGGAGTTTTTTTCAGGCAGGCTGCATGCTGGAAAGATCAATAATGGGGAGAGAATGTTTCTTCCCAGTGTGTTGGCAGTTGTAGCAGAGGCTTAAAACAAATCAGGTCCACTGCTCTTTTATGGGCAAAGGCAAGGTTTTGTAGAAATAAAATCCTGATGTTCTCAGATCTATCTCTCTATCTATCACCTATCATTGATACCTGTATCCTATCACATATGTGACCATGGCTTGGTATACCAGGCCTCCTTTCTCAGATGTGTACACAGCATCTCCTGACTGTGCCTTTGTCTACTGAGCTCAGGCTAAACAAACGACATCAAACCCTACTGCACACAGGCAAGGGAATCTAGGTTTTGTGGGATTGAGATTTTTCTCTTCCATGAGAAAAGGTGATGTTAGGAAATAACCTAGAATCATCTATCTTGCTTCACAGCTGATAAATAAAGAGAACACAAAGGAAGAAAGACCGTGAGCAATAGAGGGCATATTTAAGGGTTTGGAGGGACATGCTGTGCACGTCACTAACTTGGATTCCTAGAAATGTCGCTGGCCAACAGTAAAAGCATTGAAGAACTCATAATTTTTTGCATTAGGAGATGGTTTTACTGTGGATTCTAGTTTGGAAATACACTATCCTTAAAGCTTAAGTGAGTTTATTTTTATGTATATAAATAAAAAATAACATTAAATAAAAATGAGATGAGCATAAGGAATTTGACTTAAAAAAGGATTTTTTGTGGGATAATTAAGAATAATACAGGGCCAGGGATTTAACTCGGTGGCACAAGCACCTGCCTGTCAAGTGTGAGGTCGTTAGTTTGATCCTGGTACCAAAAAAAAAAAAAAAAAAAAAGAATAATATGTTTGAAATCTTGCCACACTTTTTATACTGCTTGGGTAAATCAAAAGCATAATGTTCCCTCTCAGACTCATAGTTTTTTTTTTTTTAGTGGGAAACTGATCTTATCAGAAATGCCCACTCTGGCAGCATGGAATAAGTCAGTCACGGGAGAGTATTTTTTTAGATAAACTTTATATTTAGCTCTTTGCTTTTGTAAATATCTGACTGAACCGTTTTTAGATTTGCAGTAAATATTAGCATCTTTAGGGAAGGCAATTTCCTTTGTCCCTTGCTGGTCTGCACAGAGGCTCCCTGGGTTTATGAGTTTCTTAGATTCCATGTGGTGCCTTGAGGACCATGATGCCAGGTGGAGGCACACAGGACACTCGGGACGGGTGGCCATCTTGGCACAGGCTGCATCTGGCCACCCAACTCTTCCAGGATCCACTTCACCGGGGAGTGAATGGAGGACAGGAAAGGTGCAGTTACCACCTCATGTGATCACACCTAGAAAGTGGCTGCGCTCGGGTCTAAATTCATAATCACCAACCACTTTCCCTTTCTACACCTCCGGGCTACAAGCCTATTGGCCGGTATCACCCATATTCTGGTGGGTCTTCCTTCCTCGGTTTGCTACCCTGCATGTAATCATAACCATAAATTCACAATTACAAAGCATAATCACAAACAAAGAAGTATCTAAGGGGGAGATGGTGAATAGCTAATGATAGAACCACAAGTTGGAAAAATCAGACCCTCTGAGAAGATCAGGGAGAACATCCCAGGCCCGTCTCCAGCTCCTGGCTCTGGACCTCCACAGAGAAACTGGGAACGTGTGGTCCCTGGCTCTAGTGATTTTGGGTGCCTTTGGAGTCAGGCGCTCAGAGATTGTACAGGGCAAGTTTTTCTCCCTTAAACCCCCAAACTCTTCCATTCTCTGTATCACCTTCTCCTTTACCAGCTTTCCCATGTCGTAAGACCACCAGCACTACTGGGTCATTCTCTGCCAGCCCAGCAAACCCGGTGACAAAGCGTGACTGAAGGTCTCCTACCTCAGCCTTTTCTGCAGAGCAGATCTGTCTTGGTTACTTTTCTCTTGTTATTGAGACAAAATACCTGACACCCAACATGAAGGAATCAAAGGCTTATTTCTTACAGTTTGTGGAGGTTTCAGTCTATAATCAGCTGGTTCCAAGGCAGAGTGGCACGGCACTGGGGCAACACTTCAAGGCAGCAGCCATAGCAAAAGGGGGCAAAAGAAGCCTCTTCCCTTGTGTAGTACACAGGCCACCTCCCCTACTCCAGGGCAGGTGCAGCACTCACAAAACCTGTGTCCTCCTGTGCACAGGGTGAGGATATTTACAAAGTAAGGGTCCTGGCTCCTGCTGAGCCTCTCAATTAAACTTCTAAACTTCTCAAGTTTTCACAATGTATCAACCATAACAAGATCCTTGGATGTAAAGGGCATCACTGGGAACATGATGGCAAATTGATCAGGTCTGATTATTAAACACTGCAATACCTTACTGAAGGTTGTGCAGGCATTTGGAAAGGTTGTTCTTAGAGTAGGAAATGGGTACTTAAGAGATTCGGAGTGATTGGCTACTGATTTATTAACATTTGGTTCAGGAAAACGGAAGTCCCTTGCACTGTATGGAGAGCTGCTATGTTCCTTTATGATTCCTTACACTAACATATACATTAAGCTTATTGATCTTTTATTCCTCAACATCTGTGCCTGGCTGAACCTGCTGTTCAGTCTGGGACCCTGCAGCGGCTGACTGTCCCACCTGTCACTCTATTTCCTGGGGGCCAGAAGGTCATACTTTGCCCAAGGGATTGGCAGAGGCCCAGGAGGGCAATGGGCACACACAGGGTCTTGCAGAGCTCAGGCTAAGAAGTGGAAACAGCACTTCTGTCTCTCCCTGTTGGCCGAAGTGAAACATGGAGTTGAAACTCAAGTCATAAGCGGATGTATTGGCATCAGTCTGTGCCAATAAATATGAGAACTGAAGTCCATCATGCCATCTACTATGGCAATAAAGAGCGGAAATGGAGCTTTGAAGGGCTGCTCTAGAGATGTCCACATACTCATCTAACACACCCCAGGACAGTTCGCTCTAGGAGGTCAGTGTTGCAACCCAAGGGCTGCACTATGCCTGCACAGTATGTGATGCTCAGTTATCCATGGATCCAAGTCAGGTCTCTTCATTTCACCAGTCTCTAGACACCAACACTGCAGGTTTCTGTTAAATACAAATCAGACCAAGATGGAAGAGTGAAGAATCACCTTATTTCCTCCTGTGCTTTTCTCTGTGATGACGAGACTTCTGTTTGTTTGTTTTTGTCCCAAGCAGATGGTGAGAATTAATTGTCTTCAGAGCCTTCTGGTTTCATTTGAGCCACTCATTAAGGCGCTGTTCAATGCCCACACATGAATGGACCCAGTTCTGGCTGTTAGTCCTTTAAAAACGTCACATACTCTGTTCGCCTCTGCGCCCATCAGAGGGGGTTTGGATTAAACTTTGGAAAATGTGGGTAATGAAAACTGGGGTACCTATTTAGTTAAGAAAATAAAAGAAAAAATAAAGAAAGGAGGATGCTTAGAAGTAGTTACAAAAATTCCTAGCTTATTCCCTGGGTCCCGTCGCACCCCCAGCCGCCTCCCGTCACCGCTGTGCTGAGTGATTCCTTCACAGTGGTTACCCCGGTTGACAAGAGGGGACGCGAGAATCCAGCTGAATCACCAGAGCCATTGGAGGGTTTAGAAGCAACCCGCGTGCAGTAGCGATGGTGACACTAATAACAGTGAAATGTGCTCTGCCTTTCACCTGGACCTACGGTCGCTGGGGGTTGGGACTTTGCTCCATGGGGAGCACTGAGTGTGCTGGGGAAGAGGAGCCGCCTACTCACACCCCACCACAACCATCTGACAGCCATCTCCTCCCCCTGCGCAGGCTGATTTAGCACCTCTGCTCTCAGCACCTTCTGTCCTCACCACCAGCGAGGCCTGGCACAGCGGCCTCAACGCTGTATTTCTCCTTGCGTTTTGAATCGAACTTCAATTTGTATGCTTCACTTTAGAATGATATATATTTTACTGTCATTTGGAAGTGGCTGAATACATTATAAAATGTTTTTAAATGCAAAAAAAATCAATCTCCTCCTAATTAAAAAAAAAAAAACTAAAAGGAAAACTCTGCCAAAGAGTTAGGACTATCATGCAATTATTCTGATTTATGGGGCATATTTTCACTTTCTCACTCAGTTCACTCTCTTGTCTTGTTAGAATTCTGGAGAATTATTCGGTGAAAGTTGGTAATATTTTACTTCACCTGATTTATCTTTATCACTAAACACACGTATATCCATATGCCTAGGAATATATAATTTCTTGTAGAACCTAATTTGATTTTCTTTTTGAGGCAAAAATTTGAATGTTGGGAGAAATTCAAACATAATCCCATGGGCACTCTGGATTTTTAAACTTTCCTCTTAAATAAAAATGACAGTTTTTGCCCATGTACTTACAGTGTTGTGGACTACAGACAGTGAATCCTTGAGAAGAATCGAAACCAGTATATACACACACCTCTGTGCACCTAATTGAACATTCTGTGTTTGCTCATGAAATCAAAGTTTATTTTCATTACCTGGGATAGCAGAGGTCAAAAGCCAAGGGTAATTCAGGAGACCTGAGAGGAGGCATCTCCTAGTGCCTCTTACTAATGTTCAATTCCAATTCGTGACTCAGTCTCCTTCCCAGTGCAAATTCTTGAGGCAAGTCTTCTGATTGGCTTCTTCCCAGCCAACCAGTGGCGCTGGGAGGTCAGTTGTGCACAACTTGTCCGAATACCGAGAAGGTGGGTTGAGAAAATTTAATCAGCACTTTGGAGTCTACCCCTGCGCACTTATGTTTTTATTTATTTAGTAATGGGGCTCAAACTCACAACCTCCCACTTGCTGTGCAGTAATTTTTAAGAAAGTAGAATGTGTCTTAAGAACCCCCCAAAATATTTCCACATACCTTAAAGCCTCCCAGAGAAATGCCTGTGAGCAGGACCGTGTGGTCCAGCCAACCCCACGGTAACACCTGTTTTGTTAGGGCACAGTTTATCCATCTCGTTCTGGATCCGATTTCTGATCTGTGCCACGCTGGTGCCATGAGTGTTTCCCACCTGCTGGTCAGGAGGGATAAAGCTGACCTCTGGTCAGCGGCTCCTCTGGAATATTGAGGACATCGCATCGTCACTTCCCTGGGAAGGAGTGCAGAGTGGCGGGACTTCCATTCAGAGCCACATGCTCACAGGAGGGCGCATTCACACAGACACTGTGGATCCGTGTCTCTGTCACTATTCCCGGGTGCTAAAAGCATACACTCAACTAATTCCAACCCGACACGGCAGGGCTCTTTCTGATTTTGGGGGTGGTACCGGGGATGAACTCACGACCTCACACTTGCCGGGCCGACACTTGAGCCACTGAGCTACATCCCCAGCCCAGTCTTTCTGTTTTTGATAACTTACAAATGTCTACCTAAGCTAGCAGAAACTTCTTTCTTTATTCCAATGTATATTTAATAGTTCAATCTTAGAATGTAAGTAAGATGCTTTCAAAACCACTAAATAGATCCAGAGCTGTGAGAAATGCATTTCCGGTGAGCAGGGTCCTTCTGTCTGTGGGATTTTGCTCTTTTGGTGGCGATCAAAGCTGACTAACGCATCCCATAAGAAGATGCCAGAGGAGGAGGCATTGGGGATGGCCTCGGGGACGTGAGATCTGTCCTCTAGGTCTGTCTCTCCATCTTTCACCCAGCGGGACAGTAACACTAAACATGCATCTGTCTGTCTCTTGGTTCTGTAGATTAAACCTGGTCCCCAGGATACGCTCGTTGGTCACAGAGCTAATGACTGAGCGGACAAGGCTGAAACTGACCCTCTGTGGATTCTAACAGTTGTGAGGCCTGGGTACTCACATCCATGTGAGTGGAGTGTAAGAGAAGTAACGGGGTGCTTGGGGGTGGGAGACAGAGCGTGAGGCACATCGGCTGATGCAGCAAAACAGTGCTTTCTCCTGTGCACGGAAATTGACGTCACAGGCGCTCTGTTGGCTTCTGCCCTCCCTTTCAGCTCCCTAAAGCTATTCGCCTGAATATTCTTTGTCAATGCACGTAAATCTATCACGCCATTTCTGAGTGTATAATGTTGCTTTTTGTGGACACACGATCCTTTTATTGAAAACCAATTCTTCCAAGGACAGGCATTTAGGTGTCTTGTCAGTGTTGATCACTAGAAGGAAACAGTGGACATTACTTAACATGCAGTCCGGGTCCTGGGCAGTGGGTCCTGCAGGAAATGACCAGCATGGAGGCCCTCACAGGGACCCTGCACAGCACCCACCATGGAGGACCCGTGACTCACTGTCGCCCATGGTGCCAGAGCGCAGTTGCTGAGCTGTGGAGTTGGGGAGGCGCTGGAAGGCGCACAGGCGGGAAGGAGGCCTGGAGTCTGAGAAGAGAAGATCCTGCATCCTGGCTACACTGGTCCCTGCCCTTACACGTCCCTCATGCCCTCTTCACTGCACTGCTCTGTGACCTGAGGACCCACCCGACTCCATGAGCCCTGGCCAAGGGCTTTGGGTGGCCTCTTCTTGGTGCCAGCTCAGCAGACACTCAGACTGCAGGAGGAGGAGTGCAGGGCCCTCCCTGGCCTCCTCTGGCTCCTGGCTGCCTCTCGGCATCGTGGCCAGCAGTGGCTCCTGCCAACCTCTCTCCAAGGGCTGTCCCTGTGCTGGGTGAACTGCACAGTCCCCTCACCTGGCCCCTGCTGTGTTTCCTGGCTCCTGGGGCTGAAGGTCCCATTTATTTCCCACGCAGTAATTGATGTCTTTAGCATTTCAGTTAAGGTTCTTTGAGTGCGATTCTGCTTTTTGCAGGGAATCAAAGGATTGAGTTTAGATTATTTTTCAAACAGATAAATATTTGCTGTCTGAGATTGCTGAAAGACTGGGAAAAGGGGTTAATTCATTTGGATTAGATCTGCACACACTGCAATCTACTGCGAGTAAATTTCTTTCAACACAGGAGTTCTTCAACTGAGTCACGGAGAAACGGCCAGCGACCTGGTATGCTCTGTGCTAGTGAGGGTGAGGCAAGAGAGAGAGGGAGAAGGGAGGGAGAGAGGGAGAGTGAGGAGAAAGAGGAGAAAGAAGAGATGGAGGAAGAGATGAAGAGAAAGAGAAAGAAAGAAAAAGAGAAGAGAAGGAGGAAGAAAAAGAAGAGGAAGCAGAAGTGAGGGAAAGAGAGGTAGAGAGAGGGAAAGAAAGTAAGAGAGGGAAAAACAGAAAGAGAATTTCCTCCATGGATTTTTTTTCCATCTTTAAGGAGGTCTAATTAAAAAATAAAAATTGTACAATTAACTATTGTTATTGTTTTGGCATTTTAAGAAAATATTTTATCTATCAAGTTATGTGCCTATTTATTTCTTCATCTGCAGAGAACACATAGCCTTGCTTTGACACTGAGCGTGTTTGTATTTGAGCACATTCTGCTGTACGCATTGTCCGTCTGTCCATTACCATGTCTCGGAGGACTCTGAGACTGCGGGAGAATTCCTCCTCCTCACTGCTAGAGTACGGAATTCTGCTCCGTGCTGGGAAGGCTGAGTCAGAGGCATTTAGACTCCTCTTGGATTTTAGCTTACAATGTTTGCTTTCCAACTTTGTTTCCTCATTGCAGGTTTTCAAGATTTGTCTGGATTGGGAATGAGCCCCTGTTTTATGCCGTAAATGAAGTGACTAAAGTCATCGTGAGAAAAAGATGATGAAAAAAGCTATGGAGATCCAGGCGGCCTTTGCTAGACAGAGCGCTGGGATTGATGGGGCCAGGAGCGGGACCCACACCAGCTGTGTCCTGGCTTCGTTTCTAGGACCTGAAGGATGGGATGGGACAAGTCAAATTTCCTGCACTGCCCAGGTCTTCCCAGATGGGAAATCTTGACCACAAATCCTTCATGTTTTTCTTCATATAGAACAGGGCGATTCTTTTGAACAGGGCGATTAGTTTTTGTTTATCAGGACAGAAGTGGATACATGTCTTTTCCCAAGTTGCCTTTGAGTAACTGGTGTTACTGCACTGTACACCCGCCTTACAAAACAAGTCTCCATTTGCTTGCTCTCTCTGTCAGAGAGCAGTTTGCTGCGAGCTCTCGGTTCCAGAATAAACCTGAAGCAGGGGCCCTTTCATGCTTTTTGTGTAAACGAGAATGAACAAGATTATTTTGCAAACTGTCTGCTTAGTTATGTACAAGTGGCTTTAACTCCTGTCCCCAGCTGAAAGAAGCAATTGTAACCCCCGAGGGGGATAGTGTTTGCCCAGTGATAATGTGATCCAGCTTCCAGAAAGCGCAGTCTTTGTGGGATGAGACTAAAGCCAGGCACCGTGTGAATACCTGAATACCTGCTGCCCTATGTGCTTACCATAGGATGGACGGCCGCCCTCGTAAGGTGACAGCACCTGACAACTCTCCACGGTGGGCATCGTGACTACAAGGCTCACCAAGACCATCCACAGCAGATTTATTGCCTCACTGCCCTGATAACTGGGCTGATGTGTGAAGCCAATTCTTAGGACATATTCAGCAATACGGAAGGATTCATCCCAGGGCGACCGGCGTCAGCAACATCAAAAGAAGGGGCGAAATGGACCCCGGGGGCTTTGTTCCCACGCACCTGATTTCCCAGGAAAGCCCTTGCTGACCTGCAGTTTCCTGGGACGAGCTGGGAAAATAGACCCAGAGGAATCATTTAGGAGGAACAGGGCTGCTCATCTGCCGTGAATGGAATTCTACAGCAGGAATGGGGCGCAGAGCACAGCTCTGCAGACTCTGCCGAAGCTGCTCAGCTTTCGGATGCCCGTTCTCATCAGTGCTCTCCCTGGCTCCTCTTCAGCTGAACCGGCTCCCTGGGCTGGGCGCTGAGCCCTGTGTGCCCAGGATGGGGAGGGAGGGAGGGATGTGACTCGGCCGCGGGGTCACGGCCTCATGGGGTGGGCTGGGGGCTGTGGTCTCACAGTCCCTGCACACAGGGCTCCTCCAGGGCTGCTGCACCCAGCACAGAGCGCTGAATCCCGCTGTCACCCGAGGCAGGACCAGGATGGCCCCGGGAATTCAGTCTCCTTCTCCTCTGCATCTGAGCCTTCCTGGGGATGCCACACACACCTGGCCCCCACGGACTTGACGGCCTTCACTGCTGCTGGACACTGGTGGAGCCAGGGTCGTTCTGCTGTTTTGATTTCTCCCAACCCCTCAGGGATGCAGAGTCTTCAGGCTGCCCACGGTCAATGCCCGCTCCCCATTTACAAGCGGTGGGCCTCAGCACTTTCCAGAGTCTGACACAAGCAGCGGCCTGGAGCCACAGAGCCCACCATGGCCCCTGGAGTCGTGGGACCCCACCTAAGGGATCCACTTTTCCCTTTAAAAAGTGGTGCTCATTACAAACATTTCAAGCACCATGGGAACAAAAAATTCACGTTGAATCATAACACCCAAATATTCCACTTTTAATAACAGAAACTTCCTTATTTTGGTCATTTCTCTAAGTAAGTGGTATCTATGAGCAGGTCAGCAAACAAACAGGAACAAAGTTATAAAAATACACTTGTGCTCTGCATGTCATTTTTTTTTTTTGGTAAAAATGTGCTAAATTTATTTTCTATGATATTTGACAGGAGTCCAAGGATCCAAACAGACATTGTTAGCATTCAAACAACATCCAGGCAAATACAATAGACATAGTGTTTTTAGAAATAGGCACTGGCTGTTAGAAAGTGTGCTTGTGTCAGGAGTGAAGTTTTCAGAGCCACTGCTGTGACTGTGACTGTTCCCACTGTTCTTCTAAACCCAGCGGTTTAATTTCAGTTAGTGTGGACCAGCTCCTGCTCTGAAGGATGGAGTTAGCTGGTTTCCTGTTTCCTTCACCCCAAGTTTTCCTCAGTTGCGTTAAAGTCCCGACCTTTCTCACGCCGACCTCAGAGTGGAATTCTGGTTCCACGATGCCCCCAGCAGATGTCTCTATGCACGTCTTGCCAGTGCTCACCTGGTCCCTGGCCCATCTGCTTTTCTCCCCAGGTGTGTCCCTGTTGCCCAGCTGCTGATGGCTGGCCACCACCTTTCTTAGTCTTTCATTCATTGGTGTATCATCTCAATGGTAGGAAGAGGGGAGCGCTGAGCTGTGTCAGTCCCCTGTGTCAAGATGATGGATGGAAGGAAACGGGGCCAGGAAAGGGTGCTTCCCTTGCACCCAGCCAGCTGTGTGGTCTTTCTGCTGCTGCCCCCAGACCTCAGCCAGCCCCCAGGGCCCCTGGACTTTGAGTATGGATGAGCACCAAGGGGACCCTGGGGCCTTTCCTTCAGCCCAGATGGGGGCTCTGTGCTAGTGTCCCTCCCCGTTGAGGCTTCTGGTTTCTTGAAGGAAGCAGTGTCCTGGGCTTTCCAACTCTCAGATGGCCACAGTTTTGGCCCTTGATTGTGTGAATCTGTTAAGCCGTCTCCACTGTGACTCTGTTCTGTCCTGGGCCTGTGTCTTGGAGAGCAGTGGCTGAGCTGGGGTTGAGTCCTGGGAAGGACTGACAGATGACACTAGATGTCCTCTGATGCCCTCGGTCAGGTTCCATAAACAGCCTTTCCCAGGAAGGCAGCCTGGTCTGAGGGTGAGGGTCCTCAGTGGGACCCAGTAGAAGCTGAGTGGCCTTTTTTGACTGCATCTCAGAAGTCAGGTAATTTATAATGTGGTTCAGTGGGAGGGAATATAGACTTTGTCTCGGGAGGACGTGTTATTACCACCTTCAGGTAAAACAGAGCATAAGTAAAATAATCAAAACCTTAATAAAAACCAAAGAAAGAAATTCGAGTAAAATCGTCTGAGAAATATCATTGCCATTCAAATGCATAATCACTGATTCTAAATTAAGTGTTTCCAAGAGCATAAGAACTGAAGTTCAAAACTGGCCCAAGATTTTGCTGCAGAATTTATTTTTAACTGAGCATATTAATGTTTTTCAAAGAATACCTTTCCCTTTATGCCTTATACCTAAATAAAACTTTCCAATCACTGAGAAAGAAGGTGGAACACATCTTCATAGCCAGTTTTGGTAAATACATCCTACTACGGGTTTTAACCTACAACTAAACAGCAAGATTAAACCGCTGATATCTTCAAATAAGGTAGTTTATTCAAGATTTGTTGAAGGAAGCTATAGAATTTTTAACAAAGAGCAGAAAATTAACAGGGAAAAAAGGCCTTTGTGGAATTTGAGATCTTTTTTGCCCTTTCCTGATCTCTTCAGAATCGTCCCTTCTGAAGAATGTTTGTTTGCAGTGGCTGAGGCAGCGCTGTGGCAGCCGCGCGATGCCTGAAGGGGAGGAGGGGGAGGGGAAGAAGGTGGGGGAGGAGAGTGAGGGCCACATCCTGCTGGCTCTCCAGGACACCGCAGGTGGAGCTGGTCACACTGCAGGTGGAGGTGGTCTCTGCAACAGTGAGCTGTCCGGGCTGTGGACAGTCAAGTGCGATGGAACATGGTCTAACTTCCTGGGATTCTGCCACCCTTGGATTTTATATCCACGGCAGCTTTGCAAGGCCAAGTCTGGCTTCTGCAGAGAAGCAACTGAGTCAGGGTTGGCTGCCCTTGTCGTCTGCCTCTTGGTAATCAAGTTTGCAGTGACCTTGCTGCCCTTCTGGTCTGCAAGGAATACAGACTCAGAATGCCCCGCACCCAGTCCTGCAGATTGAGGTCCATCTGCAGACCACCTTTCTGCAAGGTGACATGAAATGGAGAAGTAAGGTGTCGAAGATTTGAAACAGCTGCTGTCAGTGCAGAGGAGACCCTGCTGGGTGGGGGACAGAAGTCTGACATGCAAAGCGGAAAGTTTAAATGTGGGGAAAAACACACCCACCCTTTCATGCTTGCTCACCTGTGTTGTTCCTTTGCCTCCAAATGCCAGGTGTGGGGTTCTTTGCTCATGTGAAAGAAACAGGAAAGTGTTAGACTCACAATGGAGTTTCTCGCGTCAGCCCCATCAGAAAGACTGCCTGATGGGGACTCCCACGGAAACCTCTGCCAGGAAGCAAGCTGGTACAGAGGCCACTGCAGTATTAGACAAAAAGCCCTCTACCCAGCAACTGCCCACTCGGCTGCGGGCTGGTGGCACACTTGCCACTGGTCAGTGTGGCTGAGGGTGTTTATTTTGCATATCTGCACACTCCTGCGCACTGTTTACTCTAAATCCTCCCCTGGTGAGGGCGCCCTTGGGTCCACGCAGAGCTCGCTGGAGCACGCGCATTCCCAGCTCGCCTCACCGACCTGCTGCTTGAATTCCAGGGCTATTCCCAAATAAGCTGCTTAGTCTCTATTACTACTTTCTGTCTTGTTGGTTTTCACTGAGTTTGGGGACTGGAAAACCACCCAGGAAACCTGGCACAAGGCGAAGTCTCCACGGCAGATTTCCCCAGGGAGCCAGGCTCCTCGTGGGGGGGAGTGGAGATTCGGGGAGTAAGAGACTGGTGGAGCCTGGCAATCTGGGGTGTCGGTTTTGTGTCCCTCCAAAGGGACCACGGCTCAGCCCGAGGACTGTGCACCGACGTGAGCGGACGGGTATTCCAGCATGTCAGGACATGGCACAGGCCTGGGTATTTTACCTTGACAAATCTTCCTATTTTCCAATATCAGCTTAAGAGCCTAATCATTAATAAGGAACCTAAAAACAAAACAAAACAAAACAAAACAAAACAAAACACTGCTGTTTGGGCTTGTGGCTGCTGGTGGCCTTTGGTAGACCCTGAGCTGAGCGAGAGAAGAGATCAGAGCTTGTTTCCATCTGTGCACCCTCAGACGGCCTGGTGTGAAGGGGCGTGAGACACATCAGCTTCCAGCAACTCGCTTACATTGCACGATCATCACTCTGGCCCACTTCGCGCGGTGCTGAGAGACTCACCCAGTGTGGTCCTCCGCATCCTCTCCTGGTGGGTCCCCGCTCCCTCCCCCAGCCCTTGACTACCAAGGAGCTGTTTTCTGCACCTCAGCTATTATTCACAAGCATTCTGCGGGAGAGGCATCATTTAGTATCTGTTCTCTGGTGTCTGGCTTCTTTTTGCACAATTAAATATTCTCATGCTTCATGACTGCCATGGGAGTTATCAGTGCCTCACTGCATTTTATTGCTGAGTAATATTCCGTGGTGTGGATGCTACACCATGTTTTTGACTGACCTGAATTAATTGTACATATTAATGAGGGGTCCGGTGACATCACACATTTTAATCATGCCATTAGCTGGTCAATGTGAATGTTTCTGTTTTTGGGCTTTGGTGAGTGATGAGCTAGGAAGGGTCACACTTGCATGCGTGATGTTTATGTTCATGATGTTTGCATGCATGAGGTTTTCCCGTGTTTGGGAAGTTACTGAATTGGAATTGCTGAGTGATATGTTCAAAATCCAGGCCCCACCTGCAGAAGCTGTCAGACAGGGTTTTTTCTAATCACCGCCCCCATTTTCAGTGCCCACAGCAGTGTGTGGGGGTCCCTGCCCTGCCACACCTGTCCTCAAAGTCCGTCTTCCCACCAGGACATGTGGAAGATGTGGCACCCTTGGCAGTGGAAAGACAAGGAGTGGCCTCACCGACTTGGGAAATCCACTGCACTGTCAGCTTCTCAGGATTCTGTGCACAGTCTGGCACCTGGTGACAGTGACAATGTGCCAACCCTGCCCCCTCAGACATCCAGTGAGCAGCTGAGGGAGCCCAACAGTGACAGTGAGCGGAGAGGAAGGTGTGCAGACAGGATGGAGACCCACGTGACGGGGAACAGGCGTCGCAGGGTTGCAGCCCCCGCCAGCCTGGAAAAGCGCTGAATCGCCTACTCCCCGGGACACCTTGAGGAGCGCGGGGACCGGGCCTCCACATGGTAATACAGCGCTCGCTGAAACTAAAAGAGTTTCGTGTCTGTTGATGTGGAACTTCTGCCAGTGTGATTTGCTCAAAGAGAAAAGTGAAGAGCAGGTTCCAGGGGTTCACGTGCCGCCGACTGCTCCTGGGGCCCGGGCTGTCTGTGCCTGCTTCTCGGGGTGAGGGTCTTGCATTTCTGCGTGCCCGTGTGTGTGTGTGTGTGCTCTCACTGGCACATCATGGGCATCTCCGGAAAGACAAACGAGATGGTCTAGAGGGAAGCAAGAGCAGCAGCTTCTGCATCAGCAGTGAGAGTGTGCCAACCTCTGTGGGCTCCCGAGAACCCACAGCTCCACAGCCCACCACTCCGTGAGAAGAGGGACCGCAGAAGCGTCCACGCAATCAGTGAGCAGCTCAAGAGACAGACCAGCGGTGGCAAGAAGACCAGCGTCTCTCTGCACTGACTCACCCTGCTCCGGAGGTCTTTATTATGTGCATCCATTAGCTTCTCAAGAGCTTATGCTGTCAAACTAAAAATAAATAAATTAAATAAAAAGAATCACAAGAAGAGGCAACATTACGAGATAAATCTCACGAAACAAATCACCAAACTAATAAAAAACAAATTACTTTCTCATGATGACCCCTGGCTGACATGAAGTTGGAATCTGAGTGGCTGTCACTAAGGTCAGCTTTATCGCCACCGCCTCATGCTGCGTCTGTGATGAACTTGTCATCGGCTACGTGTTGGACGATGGCGTTCCAAGCATCTGAGGGTGGACATCTGTCATCGAAGGCCCTCAGGCACGGGCACAGACGATGGCAGGGACACACGGGCTCTGTGGCAGCCCAGCCACCCGCAGACTTGTCACTGTCACACGCACACCGGCCCTGGCTCATCCTGTGGCTCTGAGTCCGGGAGGGACAGTCTTTGCACAAAGTCCCCAACCAAGTGTCAGCCAACCACCGGGCAGGATGGGTCAGCTCTGGTGTGGCCGGGGCCCAACAGGGACTCTGCAGTGGTCATGCTGAGATCCCCAGGTGGCTTGCGCCATTTAGTCGAGTGAAATTTCTGCGCCCAGGAAAAGAGATCCCCAAGCCAACAGGGCCACATCTGTAGGATGTGCTTCACGCGGCCTGACCTGGAGCATTGCCGAAGCAAGCTGCCGCACGGCACGGAGCCAGTCCATCCCTGGTTGTCCCACTCCTCAGGGCGGACGAGGCCAGGGCAGGAAGCCAAGGCCCCTGTTAGGGCGAAGGCTATCAACCCCGCACCAGGCTGCTCTGTCCTGAGCAGGGACATCTGGGCCAGTTTTAGTTTGGCCATCGTCTGTCCCCAGCAGGAGACGGGAGGCTTCTACTCTCTGAAACAGACAGGCCCAAGGCCGGAGCCCTCTGTGTGACCCCGCTCACCCTGCACTGCCCAGGTCCACTGCTTCCCTCCCGCCGGGTGGAGAGGACACTGCGGAGGCCGTGGGGTGGGTCGGCGCCGAGAGCCAGGCTTTCCTCAGACACGGGGGCCAAGAGCGCGGAGGGAAAGCGGCAGCGGTGTGTCACACAGCGCGCGCTTGGCTCGTGTCACACACGTGTGAGCCTGCACCCACACAGTGCGTGTCTGCGCCACACATCACCTGTCCACACCCAGGCACGGCGTGTCTGCGCCACACAGGGTGTGTCCTCACCCATGCAGAATCTTCATGCTTTTGTTCCAGACCTTTAAGATTTTAATTCTTCAGGGAACCTTACTGAGGTTGCTACTCCAGGTTGATCGTGAAAAAGAAGAAGATGAAGGATGAGAGGAAAGAGGAAAAGGAAGAGGCAGAGGGAAATGAAGAGGAAAAAGAGGAGGAGGAGAAGAGGGAAAGCAGGGCAGGAGAGAGGAAAAGGAGCCTAGGAGGGCAGGGAGGAGGACGGAGGACCGGGCTCACCTGCTGAGGGCCGCCCATCTCCCTGGAGCAGCTGACCTGGGCTGAGAGGCAGAAGCAGAGTCCCAGAAGCAAGACAGCGCCTTTCTGTGGCCGTAGCGGGCTTTGCACACTCATCTATGACATCCCTGAGGCTTCGTTAAAACCCCCGCCAGCACACAAGGAGGCTGAGGCAGGAGTACAAGTCCAAGCCCAACCCGGGCAACTTGGTGACTTAGTGAGACCCTGTCTTGAAACTAAAAAGATAAAGAAATAAAAAGGGCTGAGGATGCAGCTCACTTGGAAAGCCCTGGATTCAGCCCCCAGTACCGCACAAACAAGTAGGTCCGCCTCCTGAGCAGGCTCTCTGGCTGCCCCCGGCACAGAGGGAGACACAGAGGCTCAGAGTCTAGAGGACCTGCTGAGGGCAGACAGGAAGCGGCTGTCACCAAACCCCGCTGCCATTTCACTGTGCACCCTTCTCTCCTGCACCTAAAACACGTGTTCCTGCACCAGAGAGGTGGCTTTATAGGCGGAGGGTCCACAGAATGGGTCTGATTGGGACGTGACCTTAAAGATCTCTAGTCCAGGGGTCCTCTGTGTGCAGTGAGGCAGGGGCTGTTCTCAGCCCCAAGGTCCAGAGAGAGCGTGCAGGTGTGGGGTCAGCGACTCAGAAGCCAGGCCGTTTCTCTGAGTCCAGCCTGGTGTGAGCTCTCTCTCCTCACCACCAGTAGGGCGCTTGACCCTGTCAGCAATTCCCTTTCGGGTCCCAAGGTATCACCTACAATTCTGGGTAAATCAGACACAGCAGCTGGGTAGATGGCAAACAGCCGCATGACCACAGAAAGACGCCCGGCGGCACCGTTCGCCACCAGGGAAGTGAGCTGCCAGCCGCGGTGAGAAGCACCCGTGCTCCTGTGAGAGCAGCAACCTGGCCTTCAGCTTCACGGTTCAGTCCATGTTCTTCCCGCTGCCCCCCACACCAGACCAACCTTCTCCTGAGAAGCCACGCCTCCGTCTCCCTGCAGCCCTGAGCTCACATGGGACCAGTGTCCTGGGCTGAGCCTCCACACCCAGTAGTGCACTGTCCCCCACGTCCAGCACAGCACGCTCTGTCCTCCCGGGTCTCGGATTCCTCGGGGCAGACAGGAAACAAATGTGTGCGTCACCTGGGTCGCAGATCTGTTTGGCAAAAGCGCTCAGGAGAGAAAGAAGGGGCGGAAGGAAGGGATAGCCCAGGCGGGGCTCGAGGAAGCCTCGGGATTTACAGAGTCGAAGAAAACTTTCCCAGCAAGTTGCCTCTGAGGAAAGATGGAAAGAAATACTGAATCAGCTCTGCGGATGCCTCACGCTTCCCGGGAGAGAGGAGTGAGCAGGCACGAGGGCAGTAGGGGGTCCTGGGGGCTTCTTGGGTACTGAAACTCAGTGACTCTTCTTTGTAGCATTTGGGAGCCTCTTCTTTGGAGGATTTGGGCAGAGCACTGCGAGCTGCAATCGGGCTGCTGTGCTGAAGTCAGTCTGGAGGCCAGCGCGGGTGAAACCCAAGAGCTGGTGGGCAGCCGGGAGGGTCACTGGGTGGGAGCTGCGCTCAGAGCCAGCTCGGGCGTTGGCAGGCAGAGAGCATGAAGGTCTCAGGCTGCCAGTGGGTGAAGGTGGAAGGACCAGATTTGTGGCAGAGCCGTGTCTGAGGGTGAGAGGAAAAGTCCCCAGTGTTTCTCTGGTCCTGGTTTCCTATGAGCTGCAGGGGAGAGGGAGTCAACTGCAGGAGAGAAGACCCCATGCTGCGGTTTGGATTTGCAGAGCTCCTGTGCTGAAGGCTTCATCGTATGCCACTGCTCGTGCGAGCGGGTGGAGGCTCAGGAGGAGGCCTTGTCCTCCTGGAGGGAGGTCTTAGGTCACTGAAGGCACAGGAGGACCTGTCACTTCCTCTTTCCCCGGACTGGGTGGGTTTCCTCCCCTGCACCCTGCACGCTGCACCATGATGTTCTGCCTCAGTGCAGGCCCACAGCTATGGCATAGGCCAAGCATGGACCCAGCCCTTCAGACGGTGAGCCACGGTGAAGCCCTCCTCTTCTTAAGGTGATTGTCTCAGATATTTTGTTGCAGCCACAGAAAACTCAAACTTTGGGTTGGCAACTCTGAGACAAGGGAAACCAAGGCCATGGACTTCTGTCCACCTGCTGAAGTGTGTGTTTTCTGCATTGTGGCTGCCTGACCAGCATGCACCTGGATGCCTGCCCAGGTGTGCTGTGGATTGCACTCTGCCTATGGGTGTACATGTCCTCAGCCTCTCTGATGGCATAGCCTTGAGTGTCTGGTGGCGCAGAGTGTCCTGGTCTACTTACATCAGCAGATGGTGTCTTCCAACAGATGGCGGGAAAAGCCTGCTGGTAGTAGCAGTAATTGATCCGGTGGTGGTGATCATTATTCCTGAATGTATCACTTTTCGAGAGAGCCTGGAACACCACCATAACACACAGTATTTATATCAGTCAGTGTTTAGTAGAGAAACAGTTTTAATGCAAAAATATACAAATATATAAGAATTTACAAGATGGGCTTACAATGGCCTCCACGGAGTCAGGCGTGGGAGAGAACAACAGGTCTGCATCACACTGGAGATCTGGAGGGTTCAGGGGGAGCCCTCGGGCTCAGCGCACTGTCCTGTGCCAGTTCCCATCAGGAGGCTGAAGGGCCCATGCTGGAAGCCGGGAGAAATGTCCGCGTGGGGGCCGGAGCTCCTCTGAAGGGGACACAAGCGATCCTTCCTTCTTCGCTTCTCCTTTACAGCCTTCTGGTGAGGACCCTCCCCAGGGCGGGTCTCCGCACACAGGGTTCTGAGCCAGGCGTCCTGTACTCAGGCGGGTACCATTGTTACTCTCTTCGTGGCCCAGCAGACCCCTCCCCCATGGCAGACCCTGCTGTCTCAGAAGAGCCTCAACACCGAGGGGTCTGCTGCTGCAGTTCACCTCCTGAGCGTCCCTCAAAAGGTTGGTGTGTTCAGAAATGGGGCTTTTGGAAGGTTATTGGGTCATGGGGTACGGTACTCATCACGGGGTGAATCCACTCAAGGGTCAGAGCCAAGTGTGCTGTTAGACGGTGGTGTAGGGAAATGCATGTCACTGCGGTGAGACCTGAAGTGGTCTCTCTTCCTCCTGGTCCTTTGTTCTCTGCTTCCTGGCCACCGTGATGTGAGCAGCTCTCCCCCACCAGACCCCTCCATCTTTCCCGTCCTGCCTCGGAGCCGGCCCCTATAGACTGAATCCTCTAACACTAGAACAAATCTCTCCTCCATTAATTTGTGGGTGTAAAGCATTTTGCCCCACAATCCCCAGGTGAAGAAAGTGATTAAGGGTGCACTCTCATGGGGAGGCAGCCAGCAAACAGCCAAGGTCACTCTGGGTCTGTGTTCGCTGCTGTTCCAGGGCTGTGCAGGGGGAGTCAGAGGCCCTCTGAGGAGTGTCCTTGGGCAGGGTGCTGGGGCTTGCGGGGTGGTCCAGGGTGAGTGGGTTGATGGTTGATGGCTGGAGTCTGGTGGAGGAAGCCAGGAGGTTTACACTGAGAAGCTGGTGGTTTCTTTGGATGTGCAAAAACTTTTTAATCAGATGGGATCCCATTTGAAGTACTTCCCGTGCAGTTTAGTTTGTGTTCATGAACTCTGCCTAACCCTATGTCTTTGACATTTTACCTACTTTGTCTTGCAGTGAATTTAGTGTTTCTGTCTTAATGTTTAGATCTTTGATGGATTTTGACTTTAGTGAGTGGCAATAGACATGGGTCTGGTGTAAATCTTCAGCATGTGAAAAGCCAGTTTTTCCATCACCATTTATTAAAGAGGCTATTGTCTTCCAGTGTTTGGCCCCTTTGTCAAAGATAAGGTGTCTGAGTGTGTTTGTAATTGTGTCTGTGTCTTCCATTCTGTTCCATTTATCCTCAGGTCTGTTTATTTGCCAGTACCATGCTGATTTTATTAGAGCACCTTTGAAGTATAATTTCAGGTCAGGGATTGTGATGCCTCCTTACCTTTGTTGCCCAGGGTCACCTTTGCTATTCTATGTCTCTTCTGGTTCCAGATGAACTTTAGGAATGTTTTCTCTAGATCTGTGAGATATGCTAATGGTATTTTGGTCAGGATTAAAAAATGCCCATCAACTGGGGAATGAATAAAAAAGCTGTGGTGTTTTATACAATGGCGTACTATTCAGTTATAAACAAGGATAAAAGGCTTTTATAGGTTAATGGATATAACTAGAAACCATATCATAGGTGAAATAAAACAGACTCACGTGTTTAAACACCACACATGTATAAACTTGTTGGTATAAGAAACTGAAAGTAAATAACATCCAAAAGTTATAACAGATACTGTGAAAGAAAAACAAACTGTTCAAAGGGAAATCACATTGTTTGATCAATTTTGCATGCCCCTGTCTAGCAAAACAATCTGAGCAACTATTTTGAAGATAATAGTACTCTATGTAACAGCCATTGTTAAATTCCTATCATGTTGTTTTGAAATCCTGTATCATTCTAACTTTTGTTGTTGACCTTGTTGATTGACTTTTTATTTGTTTGGTTGGTTGCTTTTTGATTTTTCTGTGCTTTTTTCCTGTTTAAAATAAATTTTAAAAAAAGAATAAAGTGTGCAGTTTCACCTGACCTGAGGTCTCCTTCCCTGGGTAAATGCCCAGGAGTGCGGCTGCTAGGTTGGGTGACAGTGACATGCTTTGATTTATAAGAAATTGCTACACTGCTTTGAACACATGGTTTCACTCTCCATTCTTCAGTCAGTGGCTGAAGGACCCAGTTTCTCTGCATCTTTGCCATCACCGAGGTTATCACTGTTCTGTAAGTTTTAACCATTCCTGTAGACCTGTGGTGATTTCCCTTTCTGTGTACACATGTGTAGTGTCTGGACATCTGTTCATGTGTTGGAAAAACCTGCCCGCTTTCCTAACCGGAGAAGTGATGGGCTGGGTTCCGCACCTTGGATAGAAAGCAGGACCCTGGTGGCTCAGTGACATTGTTTTGCTTTCACTATGATGATTTCGTATTCACTTCTGTTTGGGGCAAATGATGGTGATATTCTTAGATAGCAAAGAGCTTCTTTACATACACAGGTTGACAGGTACGTTAAATATCTCTCTGGGAAATACTAAGTCAACAGTAGCAACAGAGGTGACATAATTATGACAGAAGTTTTGCACATGGTGCGTGTGTTGCCCTGTTTAGGGAAATGATGCTGTGGGCTGCAACGTGGCACTGGACCCTGCACGCCAGGCCCTGGCCATGACTGGGGAAGACCTGGGACTCTGCTGAGTCCCGCCCAACAGCACCATCCGGCAGTGCTGCCCGGTGCATCTTCTGTGCAGGCCGTGCTCCCAAAACGAAGCCACATAGCAGAGCTTCAGGGGTATCATTCTGGGCTTCCGTCCCTCAGCCTGATCCAAGCCCAGCACCAGCGTCACCTGGGGGACATCACTTAAAGGAAACTTAGTCTGCCAGAGGGTGACAGCAGAGGTTTAGTAGAGATGAGAGACCCTGACTTGAAAGGGAATGACCCACGGAGCAGCAGAACTTGAGGTCCCGACTCAGGCTGGCACGGGTGAGGACATCCTTCTGGAACAGAGCCTCTGCCCAGACTTTTCTGGGGCTGCAGGGTGCCAGGCGGGGCCATGGGAGACCTGTGCTGTGTCTGTCTCACTGTGTCCCGCAGCCTTCCTGCTGCTAGCCCGGAGCCTCCCTCGTCCTCCCGGTCCTGACGTGTTTGTGTCTGTTGGTTTGTCCCAGCCCCGCTTGGCAGCAGATCTCCTGGGGTCGGTGCACAGCAAACCTCACCAGCTCGGCCCTCCCCCAAGAGCTCAAGGCAGAGCTGAGAGCCAGACACACGAGCTACGTCCTCATCCTCGGAGTTAAGAGGGCACTTTTTAAAGTGACATGGTCAGCTGTTGGAGACAGCATGAATTCTCCTAAGAAGGAACCATTTTTTCCTCCAGGGAAGGATTTAAAGTAAGGGTAACATTGGAGAGAAGTTTTGAAGGAGGGATAGAAGCATGCTGGGAAGAAAGAACCAGCAGCAGTAAAGCCACCACTGACTATTCTCAGGGGACCAGCCTGTGTCACACTTACTCGTGCCTGCTTCACGTGCCCTGTCACAGTTGACAATACAGCGTCACAGGCAGAAGGGCTGAGGGTGAGGGAGTTGGGGTTCGAAGCAGTGGCTGCAGAGGCTGTGTCCACCTCTGCCTGGGGATCGGTCCCTCTGCATCACTCATCAACCCCATGACTTGTGGACAAATAACAGAGCCCTTGCCACCTCTGCAAGAGCACGGGGCAGGTGATCTGTCCCTGCAGTGAGGGTCTCTCCCTTTTTCTCCTTGCTCATGCCTTCCTCTCCACACTTCTGTACAGCCTGCCTTACTCAAGGGGTTGCCAGCCTGTGCCCTGTGCCAGGCTGGACAAACCTGAGGCCTGGAGTCACGGAGACAGGGGGAGCAGGGCCTGGATGCCGCAGGGTGAGGGTCACGGGTCCCCCAGGGAGTCGGGGAGGGTCCTTTTGTCCTCCTCCTGTGTTTCTCTTTTGAGGTTCTCTCTACCTCTCTGTGCATCTCTTTGCCTTTCCATTTTCTGTGCTTGGGCTCGCACTTCTTCCTGCCCACTGAGCTCTGTCTCTACAGACTGCTCATCCCTGTTTGAAAGCAATCTGGCTTTACCCCTCCCTTCCCTTCCCCTCCCCTCCTTTCCTTTTCCTGCCTCTCACTTCTGTCCTCCCTCCCTCTCTTTCTCTCTCTCTCTCCTTCCCCCTCCCTCTCTCCACCCCCTCTTTGCCTGTCTCTCTCTGCCTTTCTCTCCCTCTCTTACGCTCCTATATCCATCCTTCTTTCTCTCTCCCCACTCACTGTCTCTTTGTTTATCTCTCTCTGCTTCTGCTCGTACATTCGGGTCCCCCTGCTTCCCTCTCTGTCTTTCTTCTCTTCCTGTTTTATGCCCTGCCTCCCTCTCCCGCTCTGTTCTACTTCTTGGCTAAATGTCCAGAAGCCAGCCCTGCTCACGGGGTTGGGAATCGGCCAGATTCCAGTCACTTCTCCATCTCCCTTACTCCGTGGCCCTTCTGGACCCCAGGCCACTGTCACTCTGCAGAGCCACTGCTCCTACGGGGTGAAGTGGGCACTGCCTTCACCCCTCTCCTGGGCTCCTGTCAGCGGTGCTGTCTGGTCAGGTCCAGGTGCTAACAAGATCACTGCTCTCTGCATGCAGCTCTGGGCAGCTTGGCACTGTGCTAAATTTTAATTTGGCCTAAGCTGGATGAGAAGAGGAAGACTCCTCCATCAGGAAGCCAGGCTGTGTTTGCAGGCTCCAGACATGTTGGGGCAGAGCCCTCTCCAGTGCTAATAGGTTCTGGTGCTGGGAAGCGATCAGAGATAAGCTCTTCGGCACTGACTGCTCTGGTCAGCCCTGGGGATGTGGATAAGGTGGAAGCCCACAAAGAGACATGGGGCTCACAGCCAGTCCTCCACTGAAGTTGGCCTCCACTCTCTCCTCTACCCCTCTGTGTATGAGGACATCTGGTGTACCAGAGCCCAGGTGTCCAGAGCCACCGTCCCCCCAGGTGCTCTGGAGCCCAGCTGGACTGCCCCCTCCAGCTTCCAGGGGCTCCAAGTATCCCTCAGCTCAGGCCACCTCTTGGTCTCTATAGTCCCAGTGCCAACCGAGCATCTGGGTCGCACCTTCTCCTGCCTCCCTCTTCTAGGACACAGGTCATTTCATTTAGGACTCACAGGACAATGCTGATAACCACCCACCTCACAATGCCCTAACCCTTTTTAGGCCATGAAAGCAACATTTACATGCTGTGGGGCGTGAAGTCAGTGTGCAGCCTGCCACAGCTCTGGCCCCTTCTGCACCTCCGCTCTTTCAGAACGAGGTGAAAACGTGGGGCAACTGTGTCTCCCACGGGTGTGAGTCTTGTTACATTCAGTGTCCTGCTAGCTGCTCTGCATGGATAGTCACCTGCTTGACCTCCAGGGACATCACTGATCCCTTCAGGATTCTGCCTGTCTGTGTTAGTCCCTGATCGTGTGTAATCCTCTTCTCTTCCTCCTTCCTCTGCTCTGTTTCCTCTCAGCATCCCTCCCCATCATCATCCTCCTCCTTCCTCCTCTTCTGTCTTCACATCTCGGTAATGCTCATGAACATGTAGGTGTCCCAGGGACTCTCTTCTCAAAAGAAAGATCTACTGTTTTATAACCTTCTCTGGGTAAGGTCTTGTTGATTTTTGAGATGCCCTCAAGTCATTTCTTTTCCTTTTCCTACTACAAAGTATTATGCTCCCTTTTAAAGTCAAACTTTTTTTAAAACCTGGCTCTTCTTGGCACCAACTTTGTAGGTGCTTTATTTCTGGTGAAGCTGAAAAATTTTCACATTCACTTTTTTGTTCCTTTTTCTCCCTTCAGATATGGCTAAAGACCACCAGTAATACTCATGCTATTCTCTGAACATTGGGCTGCCCTGAATTTCCCTCTGTTAGATTAATTGGTCTGCTACTCTTAATCTCAGTTTCCTGAACAACGTCAAGACATGGACAAAATATTAACAATTTTCTTTGCCAACATGTAAAAACTTGGCCTTCAACAAATTCTGATCTAGTTCTTGTTCCCAACTGAAACCTCCTGACCCTTCCTTTACTGTGTGCATTTCTTCTACTGGTCTTCCAAACTCTGACAAGACTATTCCATGAAGTTCAGCTTGTAGCATTCTAGTGCTTAACTAGCTGACATACCCTAATTGTTCAAAATTCCTCCTTTTTTAAAGGTTTCTGAGCCACAAGGTTAGATATAGTCACAGCAATGACTGCACTCTTGGTACTAATTTGTGATTTACTCACACAATATCTGGCATCCACAAGTAAAGGGTGGAGAGATTTATTTTGGCTCTATGTTTCAGTCTGTGGTCAACTGACTCAAAGGCAGGAACAGAATCACAGAAGGGCATGACAGAGGAAAAGGTACTCAACCCATGGCAACCAGACAACAAAAGATAGGGAGACAGCTGGTGATAAGAACACACCCTCCCAAGTCACGTTCACAGTGACCCACTCCTAGTCAGGCCCCAGATTCTAACAGCATATTTATCCACTGAATCTATCAGTGGGTGGATCCAATGATGGGTATAGAAATACCCCATGATCCAATTACATTCCACACACATGGGAATATGGGGGTAGAGGGGTCATTTTAGATCTAAACCCTAACACTTCCTTTCCTTTTCTTCCCTCTGTCTCTGGCTCCCTCCTCTCTGTGCCTCTCATGACTGTCAAAAGACTTTTCCTCTTTGGGAACTTGGGTAGACTATCTTACTATTTTCAAACTTACAGAATAGCAGGTGGACACTAGTAAAACCCTTGCTAATGCAGGATCTCCCAGGGAGCTTTCAGCATGACTGGAAGTTGAACCTTTATCTGAGAATCTTAGCTCACTGTTTCTTGGGACAATTCAATCCATTTTCCTAGCAAGGAGGCCAGGAACACTTAGCTGAGAGTGTGGGCTCTAGTTTTTATCTCGGGTTCATACATGAAAAATATGCTCAGGTGTTGAGGGGACCTAAAATCCTTGCAGATTATATGCATAATGTAAGGACTTTGGACACAGAATGATGGGCACTGTTTGTGCTGTTACACCCTCAGAGTTTTTCACAGAAGTCAGGAGCAGGAATCAGCCCTCTCCCGTAAGACTGGATGACAGCCAGCACTGGGGCTCCAACATCTGCACTTCCTCAGATCTGCTTCTTTAGCGCTCTGCCTCTGAAGAGCCCCCAGCTTCTCAGCCCAAGTGGATGAAAATTTCTACCAGCTGCTGCTAAGCTCCTGAGCCTGCTCTGCACAAAGCCAGCAGTCAGAGAGGTTAATCCCTTGGCCCCACTCCTGCTGCCTCGTCGGACCGCAGTCAGCTGCTCCGTGGATGGGGGACGTCCCTGATGGGTCATTAGGGCAGCACTGCTGATGAGTCCTCGTCCATTTGAGGTTCCTCTCTTGCCTCTCACTGGGTGTGGACACTTAGCTTGGTAGGAACCAAGCTACCCATGCTAATGGACCTCACAGTCTCCTGGATTTTTTTTGCTTTCTCTACCTCAGCTCTTATGGCAGGAGCACTTGTTTTACTGTGGCTTCGTGAGCTTCAGGATTTCCACAGAGGTCAAAGATGCACCGGTTTTACATTCCGCTGTGCAAGAGGTGAAAATACACTTGACCGAGAAAACTTGCCGATCAAAACATCCTGGCCATTGGCCCACTCTCTTCCTTGTGATGGCCCCTCTGAGGATCAAGGTCAACCACTGTCATTACTGGGCTACTGATGGACACTCACTGTCCACAGCTGGTGAAAACAGAAGCATTTCCAACCATTTGCCACATTCCCCATGTTGGTTGTTGCTCTCTTGACATAAGCATTGTGCTTTGAGGCAAGCTGAAAATTTTTATAAATTTTTTATAATTTTTCGTCAAAGTGCTATCTTGTTTGAAATGGCTTCCTTCATTTTCTTCAGGGAACAACAGGTAGCTGAGTTTTGAAAGCACCTATTTCCACGATAGCTTGTTATCAAAGGACACAAAAACAGCATAAATGACGGGCCAGGTGGACCTCAGAGATGCCTAACGCCTGCTGCTGGAATTGACAATCGTTAAGGTGTGGTAAACAGCCCAGTTTTTCTCTGGCAGAAGTTTATAGCTCTCACATGGCTTTAGAAATTGGAGTGTGGGACTCTTAACAACAAAGGAAGGAAAGCTGTCCTGAGAACCGTGGTCAGAGGGTGGCCTGGGACAGCAGCCAGCAGAAGAGGAGTAGGAAGCTCTGAGCTGCTGCTTATGCTGAAGCCTTTCTGGACGCCAGAGAACCAGAATGTAACCAACCAGAAGGCTCCGTGCCTGGTGCTCAGGGGCTTCTGGGCTCAAGGTATATTTCCACTACTAACAACTTCACATTCTGCAAAACACATTTAATCAGCAGTTGCTTGTTTCAAGATTTGTGGAATTTTTGACATTCAGAGATGTGCTCTTAGCTGGACAAGATGAAGTTTCTGGTGCCCTTTATCTGATGGCACAGCTGGGTGGGCACTGGCCTGGTGGCTGAGACACTGAATGTCCAGTGTCTGTCCAAGCCTTGGCTGTCCCAAATAGCCCTGCTTCCAAATGTACCAGTCAGGTGACGAGGGAAAGTCCAACAGACAGGTGTGCATTCAGAGCTGCAGTGCAAGGGATGATCAGTGTCGTCGCCAGTGCCTAGACGTGCCTGAAGCCCATGGGAGCCTTCAGAAGGGGTAGGACCTCAGACAGGACCCACCACAGCAGCGCACATGGGTGGCTCTTTTTCTGAGTAAACTTCGGTTACAGCTTATTGAATTAAGCTCACTCAGACTCCTGATGACTGTTTGTTTGTGTTTTTTCCCCTCAAAATCAAATCGCTACAGAGGTCAGTCACATCGCCCAAGTCGTCCACCAACAGCAACGCGTAGATCAGTCTTTGGCTGAATCACTAGAGACTGTGCTTCAGTCAGCTTAGCACACAACAGCAGCTTCAGTCCTTCATCATCGAGGTGAGTATCAAAGCACTGACCTCTTACGAGGGCTTGTAAGGAAGAAGATCAAATAGAGCGTGCGCTTAGGGCTGCGTTACCGTCAGGTGTTAGCACCTTAGTAATATGGATTTGGGTCACCGGGAAACAACACATAAGCCAGGCGTGGTGGCACATGGCTGTCATCCCAACATTGCAGATTCTGAAGCACAAGGATCGCTGGGAGTTCAAGGCTCTCCCGGATGCCTAGCAAGACCTCATTTTGTTTTGTTTCTCTTTAAAGAAGCAACGCAAAGTCAAATATAGCAGTGCACACTTGTAACCCTGAATTTGGAAGTTTGAGGCAGGAGGATCACTGTGAGACCATAGTCACCCTGGGCTACATTTTGGCTAGAGTGAGTCCAACGTTTGCCGGGACTATAGAGCAAGATCCTGTCAGATAGCCAGACAAATAGACAGAACACATGCAAATTACTAACGTAAGACTTACAGGACTTGGTACATAATTGCTTATTAAAAGTTGAGCAGTGTGATTTATATGCTTCATGATAGTTACATAATATGTCATCAGTTTATGCATTTGATTGACTAAATGTTTTTAGTTTTCCATCCTCTTCTGGGATCTAGGATCCATGGGAGCTGAGATAAGTTTTAGTGTATCTATGATACCTGTTTTGCCCAGTGGGAACTGGCAAACACCCTCCCAGGGGAGACAGCCACATGGCAGGATGGTGAGTTCTGCTGAGGCCATGCACTGTTGATGCACACCAGGGGACGCGGTGCTGTTTCCCTGCCTGGTGACAAAAATGGGGGATGGAGAAGCTCAAGGACAAAGGGGTGAGTGGTCAGACGCTCTCTGCCCTGTGACCACCAGCTTGGACCCTCAGAAGGCCCTGAGTTACAAGATGAGAAATCATCCTTTGGGAGGGGACATGGCTTGCTTTCTTCCTTGGACAGTCTGCAGGACTCAGTGGTGTAGGCCTTGATTTTAAAAACCAGACTGACCTGAGTTCTAGACTCGTCTGAATTAATCAGCCCACCTGGACCAACGTGGCTGCATCTTCATTTTTCTGTGTCGCGCCTGGTCCTCCATAAGCATATAGTGAACAGAGAATATGTAAGTGCTGACTCAAGCAAAGTATAAAGTTAAGGCTAAGGCTTCCATTTCAAGCTAAGGCAGCATGTTGGGCATGAAAAAGTAGTTTTCTCCTGTATTCAAAGGAAGTAGGAATTGTGTTTGTGATTTTTTTAGAAGCTGTTAGAAGACAGCAAAAATGATGCGTTCAAATACTAAGAGGGAATTGGAAAGATGGATATGGTTGTAAAAAATGTATAAGAAAAGAAAAATGCAAGCAAGTGTCAATTTGATTTCCACAAACTGAACTTCTTTTCCCTGAAAGTCCATGTGGGAAAAGTCATTACTGTATCTAATTTTCTGGGAACTTTCCAGAGTGCCCATATTTACGTCCCAGTGTTTGCTCTTTTAGGGTCTAACACGGTGCCTTCCCACCTGGTATATTATTGATTGTTGTTTAGTCACAAAGGAAAAAGATCAACTAATTTGGGGGTGGGTGTGGTGGTGGAGCGTGTGTTTATGCTTGTGTGAGGCCCTTTGTTCAATCTTCACATCAGAAACAAAAAGATGGAAATTCAGCTAATTTAAGCCAAATTGATAGTACAGATTTTGAAGCCCACTGTCCCACAAAGACATCAATATTTTCCATTAAAACATGATACTTATGTAAGGATGACTTTAAAAGCTTTATTAATCCTTGGAAATATTGATCTGGAAAGATGTGATTCCTAGGCTAGGAAAGACACATTTTGCTAGAGCCAAAATCAGAATGACTTTAAAACCTTCACAAATATGTGAACCTGATAAACAGGTGCTTTATTAATTTATTGCATATTTTTTGTTTTATTAGTACATGTTTTCAATATACAGTGATCACATTGATCAGGGGATATTTGTACGTACAAATAACACATCGCAGGTCAGGGGAAGGGAACAGAAAAAAAGAATCAGAGACAGGTTTTGATTAAACAGATCCAAAGCTCTTAAATGTCCCAAGCTCAGAAAGATCTGCCCCAAACCCCTCAGCTCATCTGCTCAGAAACAGAGCAGCCGGACGATGCATTGCCCTCCTGAGCCCTCGACAACACTGCGCTTCTGCTGAGGCCCCATAAGCAGCTCCCACAGGCTGTAGAAAGGCTGCTGCTGCTTTCAGATGTTCTGAAATCCGGCTCCCTGGCAGACAGCAGTTACTAATCACCCAGCCCATCGTCCTGCCCCCAGCAGGTGCTTGGCCTCCTGCTCTCCTTCCAGCCTGGAAGGAAGCCCGGTGGTGTCCAAACCTCTCACGGCATGGGAATCCTCACCGGGAGAGATGTGCCTTGCTGGCCTCTCTGCAGGCCGTCTTCTGTTCGTGGGAATTCAGCGAGCACACCCTGCACCCAGCCCTCCAGCGAAACGCCTGTGGGAGACAATCGCCCTGGACTGGGTAATCACAGCTGCTGAAGGCAGCATCTCTTCCCGGCATCCCAGAGCTGGGAGTCAGAGGTGACTCCACCTTGGAGGAAAAGACCAGAGGCCAGGAATTGCTGTGCTCAGAGTTCAGGGCCCTTGGCCTCTATTTCAGGTCCTGGCACCTGGGCAGACTAAGTCACTCTAGTCGGTTAACTTCAGTGTGATTGCCATTGTCTTACTGTCACCAGTGATAATTATACACCAGCTTGCAAAAGCACAGTGGCCTTGTGGAGCTGTGGGCTCCCTTTGGCCCCAGCCAACAAAGCCACGCAAGCCACACAGGGTCTCCAGAGCCTGTGGACCCCTCCAAGAGATCAAAGTCAAAGGATCCCGCAAAGTGGGTGTTTAGAATGTGCTTTTTGGAATTTTTAAGAAACACTCATTTTCAACCATATTTCTTCTAAAGCATGTTTTCTTCTCTGCACTAAGTTTCTCTGAATGTCTTCGTGAAGAGGAAGAAAACACATTATTTCCAGAGTGTGATTATCTTTGAGGGTCTGTCTTCCCAAGGATGGGATGGGTGATTAGTAACTGCTGTCTGCCAGGGAGTTGGTTTTCAGAACATCTGAAGCCAATCAAGTATCATCAGCATGAGGCCAAATTTTCTCAGTCTCCGTGAGAAATAAAGCACTGTTGTGGCTCCTCCAGGCAGAGCTGGCTGACTGGTCTCTGCAGTAATTAAGTTCTCAGGCTCTGGGTACCAAGTGAACCAGGCACTAATGAGGTACTAAAAAGCTCATCAAAGGGCATAAACATTTTAAGACCTCCCAGCCCAGGGCAGCAGGCTGCGTTCAGGGCCCTCTGTCTGTGATGGGCAGAGTAAGCCTGGCCTCTTCTCACAAGGCACCGTCAGAGGAACCTGCCCTTACCCAGTGCTTGTGTAGAAATGTGCTGGAAGCCTCGGGGTTCCAGATAACTGCTGTTATTTCCAGACAAAAACCAGCATCTTCGCTGCAGCAGCTGCAGTGGCTGAGCTAAAGCTGGGCAGTGAGCGATGGGAGAGTCTCAGACCCCTGCTTCCTGCAGGACTCGGTGCAGAGCAAGGATAGTGATACAGGCAGGGAGGTTCTGGTGTGCAGCTCTGCCGAACCTAAGCAACAGTGGAAAGAGCTCTTATGTGCAGAGGTGGTGGCTGAGTGTTTCCTGAGCACAGTGGACTACCCCAGCGCTCCTGCCCCCGAGGATGCGTGGGCTCCAGTACTGTCGGGGGCACCACGAACCTGGGCAAACTGGGTCCTGAAGGCCTTCAGGACTTGGTTCTGCTGTTCCTACTTCTGTCTTCCTGGGTGCTGTCTTCTCTCTCAAGTGCAGATCTCTCTCTGTGCCCCCACCACATATCCATTATTTGCAGGTCTGTGGAACAAGATCACAGCACCAAGAACACAGGGTGGATCGGGCTGGTCTGAACTCCATTCCTGGGCTTGGATTTCCTGGGGAGTAGGATGGTCGTGCCAGCCTAGTCCTATGCCCACCCCTGGATCTGTGGCAGTGCTAACCAAGCCTGAACCATGGAGGCTACAACACTATGGAAGGTTTGGGTCCTCGGAGACGAACTAGGATAATGTGAGCTCAGGGAAGAGGAGCTATTGGGGGAAGCAGCCCCTCTCTGCCTGGGGCAACGGGTCTCCACTCAGCATCCTTGGAGTACGTGAGTCCATCGGTACGCAGAGTCCTGATGTCCCCTTGAAACACATCACAAGAGGCAGAGACCACTTGACAGGCTCCTATGAAGGCCAGCCAGGCAGAAGATTTAACATACCCAGCTGCTGGCAGAGGGAACAAAAAGACCATCTGTGGGGAAGGAAAGCAAATCAGGCTTTTTTACAGGGTTTGACGAAGGGGCGGAGGTCTGGCAAGGAACATTATATGAGAAGGTCTGAGGAGATACCAGTGGCGAAAGTCCTCAGAGTGTTCAGTGAAAATGTGTAAATTTATCAGATGTCCAGGTGCTGGGAAGATGCCATGCTCTGCCTCATCTCTTTGGAATGATTCAGAAATTCTGGTTGAAAATGTAGAGCGGAAACACCTTGGACTGCACTGTGTGGGAGACTCTGGTCAGAGTTCAGAAGACTGGAAGGCTGATAGAAATCCTTCTAGTAAAGCCAGGTTAGGGAGGGTTCTGCAGGGAAGAAGGGCTGCACTGGACGTTGGACTCCAGATGATGTGTGTTGTTGTTTGTCAAAAAGTGCGCATTTTGCTCCTGTCCAGACTTTGCCTGAGATGGAGATTAAGGGAAGTGGACTAACTAATCCTGCAGAGGAAATTTCAAGGCAGCTGAAGGTTGAGGCCGTGGCATGGCTACAGTTGGGGATTTTTAGCCAGATCTATGTTGAGAATCAAGAGCAAAGAGCCCAGCAGAATGATTTAACATGTTGTGAGTTTGGCCAGAAAGGAAGGTTCAGTAAAACTGTGGACTTTAAAGATAGGGCAGAGGAGATCTTGCCTGCTGAGAAGGAACAGGAGACTAGAAAAGATGGTCTCAGGGCATCACAACAAACAACAAGACTCCACCCTTTGCAGTGTCAAAATTGCAAAAGTGAAAGGCTACTTTGAGAAGAAAACCCAAAAGCATCATGTTCCAGAGTGACAGCAGCCTAGAGAATTTGTTCCTCAGAACTGCACTCAGAGTGCTCAGCAATCCAGGCTTTCAACCTCTACAGCCAAGAGGGAGGGAAGCCTGGCTATTGCTCCTGCTGGCAGCAGACCTTGGCATCACCTGCATATTACTGGCTTTACATGCATGCAGGATGCAAGAATTGTAACTTTTGCAATGGAACTGTATATCTTGTGGCATTGAATTTTGGAAGTGTTTAACTTTGTTTTCATATGTACAGAGGTTCACAGCTAAGAGTTTGACTTAAATCTCTGAGATGTGGGTCTTGGACAGCAATGCTGAAACTGTCAGATTTAGTAACTTTTAGAGATGGACTAAATTTCTTTTATAAGTAGAAGTGCATGAGTCTTTGGGAGGCCGGAGGTGGAAAATTATAGTTTTTGTCTGGGTATCCCCCTCAAGCCTCATGCAATCATAGCGTTTGTTCCAAAGTGGCTAAACCTAGATGCCTGATTGGTAGTGCCATGCTGGGATTAAGGGTCCTGGGATTAATGGTGGGTGATTGCTGGATCAGTCCCCTGATTGGATTGGCACCACCCTAATTCAGGTAGACTGAATACAATATAAAGGAAAAAAGAGAAGGTTCTTCCTGCTTTTTCATGTCCCTTGTTGCTTTTGTTGTCTTCACCACCGTGGACTATTGCTCTTCTGCCATGTACCACCCTGCCTTGGAGCAGTCAATTAGGGCCTGAAACTTCTAGAAACTGTGATCTAAATAAATCTTTTCCCCTCTAACTTTGGGATTTGGCTATTTCATCTTAGCAATGAGAAAAGTAACTAAGATACCTGGTAAAGAGATTTTCTACCCAGATGTAGAAAGACTCAAGAGTAGACATCTAATGATGAAACTAGGTCAGACCAGCATAGAATGATTGAATAAAATAGGTGACACAACAGTGGAATGGTGTTTAGGTGCTTTGAGGGATTTCAGTTTTCATGAGGAAGAGAGGTCAGGTGAATTGTCAGCAGGGCACAGCTTTGTTCTGGAGCAGTGAACCTACTGCGGAGGCCCTTGCAAATGAGCAGTCCCTGGAATGCTTGGATGACTCTGAAAGCTCCCTTCTACTTCAACTGTGGGGATTGGGAATTTAAATATTTAACCAGAACCAGTTTGTTACCCAGGTTATCATCATAAAGGTGAGTGTCAGGAGATTACAGCATATGCTGTATTTCTTTCTGGGCATGTTGTAGAAGTCAGAGATGATAGTCTCCAGTGGGACTGACCTCAGGGCTAAGGTCTGGCCCAAGCAGAAATGTGTGGCTGTATAAAAGCTCAAAAGGACTGTATCCTATAGGCCCCCAGGGCTGGCAGGAATTCTAAGGAAAGCGATCAGGGGGAGGAAAACCCAGTCCTGGTGAAGCTGAGGTGTTAGTTTAGTGAGATGAGCCTTAAGGGGGCTGTTAGATCTTTCTACCTTCCTGGGTGATGGGGGCTGGTAGGAGAGTGAGGTTTCCGTTGTACCAAGAGACTGGGGCACTGCCTGAGTAACTGTACTGGTGAAAGCTGGGCCATTATCCAATTGGATGGAAGTGCGGAGGTCAAATTAGGGGACTGTGTCAGTTAGGAGAGAATTAATGACCGATCAGAAAAGCCTCTACCCAGGTGAAGGTGTTGACCTGGACCAAAAGCTATCTTAGCTTTCACACCTGTGGCAAATGGGTGATGTCAATCTGCCAGTTCCAGATTGGGGAGAGACTTTGTGGCTGGTGTGTGAGCAAAGGAGGGGCCTCAGGGAACCCTGAAGCATAGTTACCCAGCAGAGAGCTGAAATAGCCTTAAGGAGGGTCTTCCAGGAAGGAAAAAATAAGAGGCTCAGGTACACAGGTTAGGAATTTTTAACCCACATGAAAAGTGTCATAAGGGGATTTAAGGAGAGTGAGGGCTTGTGAGGTGGGGTAGTTTTGATATTTGTGGGGTAGTTTTGATGTTTCTGACTCTCAGAGAGGGAACAAGCAGAGGTGAAGCAGAAGGGGCAAAGCATTGGCCTTTGGTACCATGCTGGGAGAGACTGGCTGCTTCCTTTGTGCTTTTACCTGCAGAGCATTTCCAGTGGCTAAGGCATCTGAAAGTCCTCGGTGTCCCTACAACTGACCCTGTTGGTGGAAGAGCTGCCTGGAGAAGGACCATGAGGCCTGGGACATTGATGATTGGGGACCACTGGGAGGCGAGACGTCCTGTCTCTGCCTGTCTGGCAGCACGCGGCATGTGGTGCTTGGTTGGGAGTCAGAGGAAGAGAGGAGATGCCCCAGCCCCTGGGGAGGTGATGGGGCTTTGGGCAGTGAGGCCGGGGAAAGAGAAGCTAAATGAGTGTGGGGAATGGTCAGTGACAGGCCATTTGGTTTGGATATCTTATCTCGGGAGGGGAAGGAGCAGGGAGCGGTGATCAGAAAAGAGTGGGAGGAACATGATTAACCTAACTGCCACCAAGTTGGAGGAGTTGTAAAAGGGCTGGAGACATCAATACCCACAATGGAAGAGGAAGCCAAGGACACGGCAAGTTTGCTAACTCCTACCAAAGGGTTAAAGTCCTGCCTCTAGTTTCTGAAGCTTTTTTCTGAATTCTGGAGCAGACTGGGTAATAAAATCCATATTTAAAATCAGTTGACTCTCTGGAACTCCCGGGTCCAAGCCCATATAATGGCTAAAGGTGGCAGCAAAACTGAGCCAGATTTTCATCTTTTGCCTCAGTGGCAAAAAGATGTCATAACTGACCGCCCTGTGTGCCACCTTGTGGAGCCCTTCAACTACACAAGCGACTATACAGTCACTTATAGAGGACCATATAGAAGGATCGTGGCTCCTTTGAGCAGGGGGTTGTTCATGCCCACCTTGCTGGCTAGCATCCCAGCTTGGATTGGCCCAGGGAATGGCCATGGTGCCCTCCTGAAGACTGAGTTCAAGGACCCTGGGGTCAACCAAGGTGGCCTGAGCTAAAGCCCAAACATGCTCCCATGCCTCAGGGGACAGGGCAGAGGAAAGAAGGGTATTCATCCTGGGAGAGAGCGTAGGACTGGGGAAGGTGTTGCAATTCCTGGATAGATTTGGTAAGGTCAGTAAGAAAGTTGCCCAGAGCCTGACTAATCTGAGGCATACTGGGCAGAGAGTAGGGAAGGTGAACAATTCCCTCAGCTCCTGCCGCTTCCCAAAGTGGAAACTGAGGAGCCCTCAAGGGGTGACAAAGAGGCACCAAACTGCAGTCTGGATGGAGTATGGGATGGAGGCAGATGAGACAGAGCACAGGGAGGGGGTTTTAACTTGGTGATAATTACCGGATAGATATAGATAGACAGACAGATAGATAGACAGACAGATAGATAGACGGAGCAGGATGAGTTTCAGGTCAACATGAGGTTCTTCTGGAGGAAGCGACACAACTGTGGCAACTCCTGCCAGAAGTCCCATGGGAGAAGCAGTGGACACCGGAAGCTGTCCAGCTGGAGGTGGGGGAGGACGCCAGGGAAGAGGGAGCTCAGCAGGGCCCTCAGTCAGGGAAGAATTGGCATGGGAGGGAAGTGGAGGGGACCCAGATGGAAGGGAACGGAGGACAAGTTAAGAGAGATCACATGAAGAACACAGAGTAGGGAAACTGGGACGCGAAGAAAGGCCTGAACCTAAGCTATTTCAAACCACTTCTTTAGCCTCTGGCAGTAATTATCCAGGTCTTACAAAACAGAGACATCAGACATACTGTGCACAGGCCGAGGCCCACTGTCCAACTGCAACTATGGCCATATGTGTTACGCAAGAGGGCACTGTGGCCAGCCCCGCTTGGGCTTCAGGTTGGGAGAGAGGCAGACGCATTTGGGATTTTGCAGGAGGTAGACTGGGGGGTTGGGGAGGAGGGATGGAGGACGGGTGGCTCCCCGTCGGAGTACAGAGATGTGAGGAACAGTGTTAGGGTCCCTTGGTGGACATCGCCAATCAGGACCCAAAGTCATAAAACATGAGCAAATGACTGAGGCAGACGTCACTGCTGTTGGTCAGACTTCAGAGGCAAGCAGTCTTCCCCGGAGCGCTGTTTGAGACCAGCGCTGGAGTTTAAAAGGGACAAAAGTAGGGTGAGCCCCCCCTAACTAATAGGGGAAGATAAAAGCCAGACAAGGAGGAAGAAAGAGGAAGAGATCTGAAACACCCAGCAAGCTCTGGTGCACCAGAAGCTACAGACAGTGAAGTTGGAGGAACCGATATTCTCGGGTGGGCTCGACCAAGGAGACCGAGGTTCGGAAGAGGGCCTGAGGTCCCCACGGATAGGCCACTCTCCCTCCCAGGTAGGGCCTGAGGTCCCCACGGACAGGCCACTCTCCCTCCCAGGTAGGGCCTGAGGTCCCCACGGACAGGCCACTCTCCCTTCCAGGTAGGGCCTGAGGTCCCCACGGACAGGCCACTCTCCCTCCCAGGTAGGGCCTGAGGTCCCCACGGACAGACCACTCTCCCTCCCAGGTTTTGGCCCAGATATAATGAATAATGCGAGGTAGCACTCACTTGATACGCTCTTGTGAGAGCAAAGAAGCATAAGATTTAATATAGCTGGGGGCAGACAGAGGGAGACGGGTACCATCCTCTGGGAATGAAGGAAAGTGGGCTTTTTTATAGCGCTTACATAAGGTGAGGTCTCTCAAGCGACAGTATACAAGCAGGGCTGAGCAGACCTCAGTGGCCAGAGTCCTCAGAGCTTCCAGGGAAATGCACTGATGTTATCAGACGTCCCTGGGCTGGGAAGATTCTCTGCTCCGCCTCTCTCTTCTTTACACCGTCTGTGCTGTGTTTGCCCAAGGCAGCAGCATCTGAGCTGCCTGTTCTGTTTTGTTTTTTCTGAGAACAACGCGGCTGCTGGCCACGCTGGGAAGCCTGCTGGGAAAGTCACCCTCCCGTGGAACCTGACAGCCCTCTGCCATGCGTGCGCCAGGCCAGGCACCAAGGCCAGGCAGCCGGGACGGAATCACTGCCTGGGCTTCACCCGCAGACGGGGAGAGTGCGAGGCACCCAGTGCTGGCTGTGTGTCTGCTCCTGGGCCGGGTTCGGGGGATACAGGGAGCTGACTCGACCCGGACCTGCAGCTCTTACACACAGGCGACAAAATATGAACAAGCCCCCGCCGAACCCCGCGTTCAAGCTCAGCAACCCTCCGCACAGGCCACACTTTTGGTTTGTCCTCAGAGCAGGCCCTGCATCGTGTGGGGGAAATGAACATGTGGGCTCCTTCCTGAAGCCACCAGAAAACCATGTCGTTAAGAGTTCTAAATTGCAAAGCGCTTCCTCCCTTCCACAGCTTCTCTCTCGAATTGACACGATGCGATAAATCTGCTGTTTGATGTCATTGAGGGAAATCTACAGTTTAAATCACTAGTGTGAGTTTTATTTTTCCTACTCATGTCGTGCAGTGACGGTCTCAAAGGCAGATGTGGGATGCCGGGGGGCCGTGGGGTCTCTGCAGCGCTGTGTAATCCATGCAAACACGCACCTGTGCGTCCTGCTTCTATCGGGCAGTGGAGCCACCGCGCAAAACTAACTCGGCCTCCTGACCTCGCCGTCTCACAGCCTCACTTTCCACCTCGCGCTGAGCACAGAGCCGCCCTGTCTTCCTTTTGCCTCTTTGGCTGCATTTCCAGGGCAGGTGCTTGGCTAACGCAGGGCACAGCTAGTGACCCAAAGGAGCCGTGGGTCCCTGGTCAGTGGCGTCCGTGGAATCCTGGCTGGGTCTGTCTGCACTGAAGCAAGTCGTAGGCGTCTCCTCTGTGCGTGCACATGCCTCTCGGCCCAGGCAGCTTCATTTAGGAAGAAGCGACCTAAGGACGTCGTCATTCAGAATTTCAAACAGGCAACATCAGGACATTAAAACCAGCTCAGGGTCCCTGTGAGCACAAGATGGACAAGTTATAACGCTGCAGAGCTCACGGTTGTTTCTGAGAGTCAGTTGTTCTCCTTAAATAAAGAGTCTTGGGATCATTGTGAGCATTTGGTTAGTTCCCAGAGTTCTGATGAAGTCGAGTTTGGCAATCTCCAGGTTTCCCAGTGTTGAGGGGCTGTCTGCTCTTCTTAGAGTGCTGTTACTGTCTCCTGGGTATCAAAGGTTAACTCATCAAGGAAAGGAGGAGAGTCTGCACCAATTCAGTTAAAGGACTCTGCAAATAAACTTTTCTTCTTGACTAGTAGGTTCAGTTTGCTATTTGAGGACAGAGAGAGAGAGAAAGAAACAAAAAAGCAAGAAAGAGAGAGAAGAAAAGGAGAATGAAAACAGGAAGGAAAGAAGGAAGGAAGGAAGAAAGGAAGGAAGGAAGGAAGGAAGGAAGGAAGGAAAGAAGGAAGGAAAGAAGGAAGGAAAGAAGGAAGGAAAGAAGGAAGGAAAGAAGGAAGGGAAGGGAAGGGAAGGGAAAAGAAGGGAAGGGAAGGGAAGGGAGGGAAGGAAGGTAGGAAGGAAGGGAGGAGGAAGGGAGGAGGGAAGGAGAGAGGGAGGGGGAGGTAAACCTTCAGCCACAGACATGAGTAGAACTAGAAGTGTCTGGACTTTCCCAGCTCTCCCTGCAGACCTGAGAGAAGGCTACATGAATAGGAGCAGAGCCCTGGCCCTCCTGCCTCATCTTTTCTTATGAGACCACCTGACCACTATGCTTTAGAATAAGTTCCAAGGAGAGCAACTGAGGCACCTAAGCCAGCTTTGAAGGAGATGAACAGAGAATCCAGACTTGTTGAGACATTCTCCTTAGCAGCTGTTGGCAAAACTCCCTGTGAATCACACGGCAGCACGAATTCTTTCCCTTTATCTGTCATCAGGAGCCAAGTGCTTGAGTCTAATTGTCAGGCAGTTTGGAAATGATTCCCGATTTTGCCTTTCTTTATATCAGTCCTTTAGACTTTCATTTTTCCTTTGTAGTGTATGTGCTGCCAAAGCAAGCACTGTTTCTCCTTTTTAATTAGAGACATGGCACATATTTCCTGTTGGCTGGAATCTAGATAACGCCTCGGTCTTGGCCTTTTGTTCCTGATTCATAACTCATGATTTCCATACCGATTAAACACTTCGGTTTCCAGTTCAGTTTTGGCGACAGCCGTGAAAAGCAAACATTCTTTTTCCTTCTTTCTTTTCTCTTTTTTTAAACTTTGGTTTGGTTACCCAGAGCTCCCACACTGAGCTGTCTCCAAGTTTTTTACTTTTTATTGTGACATGGGGTCTTACTAAGTTCCCCATGCTGGGCTACCACTTGGGATTCTCCTGCTTCAGCCTCTGAGAGTGCTGGGATGACAGGCAGGTGCCACCATACTGAGACAGAACTCCATCCTTGAGCCCCTCGCATGCACTGCCGCTGCCTCCATTCACCCCGCGGCGCTGTGTGGGCGCCTCCGTTGCTGCCCTGGCCCCACCTTAGCGCCCAGCCTCAAGCAGTGAAAGCACCATCCTTAGCAGCCAGGTCGCAGCTCCTTCTGGCTCACATCTGTGTCGCAGAGCTCAGGCTGTGTTCAGCAGCGCCCTCTCTGCCTGTCTCGTCTGCAGGTCTGTTTATTTTGTGCTTGGGGAAGAGACAACCTTCCTTTCTGCCTTGTGCTTAGCACACGGTGCAAACATTCCCACGTGCAGAGCCGAGCAAGTTCCTCTTCCCAGAGAAGCAACTGTGAGAGCCAACAGGGACTTCTTCAGGGTCTCGGGACAGAAATGCAGCTCTGGTGGGGTCTGGTTACGGGGTAGGATATTTCAGGCAAGGCCCTGCCGGATCTGGGTTTACAAACACAGCCTCCTGACTACCCCAGGGCGGGATCCAGGTCTCCTCCCCTTCCTTAAGGAACCTTTTGCGCCCCAGGCTCAGCACTCCCAGCTTCAGAGGAGCCCTTCTTCCTGAGGGCTGTAGCACCAGCCCTGGGGCAGACTGTGACGGAAACATTCTTGGTCTCACGCTCGGCTCAGACCTGATGGCTTCGCTCAGGGGAATGGGATGTGTCTGTGTCATTTCAGAACTGTTTCTGGATCCATCTGCACCCAAAATATGTGGGTTAATTAAGAGCTGGGCAGTGGAGCTTCCTCAAAGGAAGATCAAGGGCTGCCAAGGAGGCACCAAGCACTGGGCAGTCAAAACTGACAGCACATTTCCTCTCTCCATCGGGCCTGGTCTTTGCACAAATAGCCGGTGCCAGTGGCCGCAGCTGGCCTTCGAAAGGGCCCCTGTGTCCCAGTCACTGTTCTAAGGAGTCGGGAGTCCCAGCTCATGAAACGCTCTGTAATTCTGGGACTGCGGGGTTACTACCAACCCCAATGTGGCCATATCACGGCTGAGGTGGCTGAGGGGCAGCGAGGTTAGGTGGCTGGGGAGGGGCTGTGAGGAGGGGCTGGGGAGACTCCACAGTGCTGTCCCTGCTCACCAGGGCCACTCCCAGCCTCCCTGGTGCAAAACCGCAGGCTTGCCCCCTGGCTCCCAGTGGGACCCTCAGCACAGGCTCAACTCCGAGCACCTCGGTTTCTTACTCGTAACTGAAAAGGCAAGCTGGGTAGCTGTGTGAATAGGAAACAGATTCATCATTCATCAGTCAGTCAGCAAACGTGCGCTTCTCCTAAAGAGAAGGGGGCACACGGAGAGGAATGCATTTGGTTCAACGGACAATTTGTGAAATGAAAATCATGACACAGACGCAAGGTGTAGTTATTATGGTTATGATGATTGTTTCTCCCAGGGATAAATCGCTGGGCTCCCACCTGTCTGTGCAGAGTGAGAATCCCAGGCAGAGAGCTGATTCCAGGTCCTCTGGGGATGGTGAGGGAAGCGCTTTCCCCACGACTGCTCAGAAAGCGTCATAGCTTGTCTGCGTTCAGCCTTTCTGGTCTCTGTGTTGTGAACTTTGTGAGCTGCTATTAGTCACAGGCACCGAGGTTGTCAAATTCTTCCTTTGTGTCCATTGTGCTGGTACAAAGCAACATTGGGTGTTCAGAGCCAAGGCTGCCCTGTGCTCTCTGGGTTAATTCCTCTCTGCGTCCGCTCCGCGGTGGCAAATGAAGCCAGCCGACCTTGGAGGGCACCTGCACTGTGGGGCTGGTTTCCTTTGTCCTCCTTTCCATCTCGGAGAGTTGAGCTCTCCATGATGCACTTTATGGAGCTATGCTTGGCTTTGCAGAACAGAGCAAAGTGCGTTAAGGATACGAGCAGGCAGCTGCAGTTTCCCGATGGAAGAGTCTCCACAGCGCCCTTGAACTCAGCAGTTCAAGGTTGTTCCTTGCTCAGTGCTGCTGAGGGATGTTCCGAGATTGGGCAGCTTCCCAGGAGGACGTTAGTTAGCCAGGGATCCAGGGGACATCTGTAGCCGTCCCGTTGCAGGAGGGGCTTGAGGCCTCTTCCCAAGGCTTGCTCACCGGGAGCCCCTAAGGCTTTGATACTTCCTCTCTGCTGCCTTTTTACATTTCAGTAAGTTTGGTGACTCCCCAGTGCTACCCCATCATCTTAGCCATTAACACTCTGCTTGGTTGTTTCTTCTCCGATTCTGCAGCCACATGCGCACCTCACGATTAAACTAAAGCCCTGTGTTTCCTTCTAGGTCAGTGGCCGAGGGCGCATCTCAGGCCCCCTTGCCAGCCGCAGCCCTGAGTGGGCAAAGTCTGTGCATAGGTGTGTGCAGAGCAGAGCGCAGAGTCCGAGCTCCAGGGCAAAGATGCAGGTCCTGCTTCTACTATGCTTCCTGTGACTTTGGGAAAATTGCTTAATATTTTTGATGCTCCAGTCTCTTAATCTTCCCAAAGATTAAAGGTTGTTTTGGGGCCAACTGAAAAGCATTCCCTCTTCCCAGGTTCTTTTGTACCCCCTTTGCCTGCAGGAACAAGGAGGGAGGGAAGAAGCATCTTAGCTTGCTAACTGAGCCTCAGATGTCTCCTCTGTCCTGGAGCCTTTGACATTGGTGACTTTGGGTGAGGAGCACTGATACCCTTTCGGACATAAGTGACGGCATCTCACTGTATTATAGACAGCTAAGTTAGAAATTCGTATACAGTCAGAGAAGGACTGGACTCTAAGGGAACTCAGGAAAGACCCAGATGCCAGGATTGGGGCTGCAGTCACATCTGAAGAAGGCACAGTCCCAAGATAAAGTCTCGATGGGCAGACTCACTCACTTCCCCAGGGGATAAGCAGAATTTGGGACTATACTGAAATTGGCACCGTCCACTCCACTAAGTCCAGATAGGCACTAGCCATCTGGCTGGGTGACCAGAACCCCTGCACCCACCACTTCCCAAAGGATTTCTGTGTTAGAAATCATAGAAAGCCGAGGCTAATTATGCCGGTCATATGCCCGCGCTACACACCTTACTTCTCTATTGGATCAATATTAGCTAAGTGACTCTCCTTGTAATCTTATTGGTTGACTATAATTTGGCCCACATTGTACCCATGTTTGTGGCATTGCTGTGTAAGTGATCCCTGACAAAGTGCCACAGGGGCAGTGCACTCTGGATCCCTCCTGTTCTTCAGCAGCTAATTCCACTCCACAATAACACTCTTGCTACTCTTAACCACCTTTGTCCTGTAGAATTCATTCCTTGATTTCAGGGCACACGAACTGAGTACATCTGACATCGAGGAGGTTAGGAATTGTTTCTCCTAAATCAATTTCATCGCAAGAGTGAAGGTTCTGGGCATTGATATGGCAGAGACTGCGTAGGTATCACACAAGACAAACGGGCCCCATCAATGCTGCTCTGGTACCTGCTGGTGAAGAGCTGTCCTGTATCTTCTGTGAACGAAGGAACCGGGTAATGGTTCCCTTATATCATCCCCTCTTGGGCAGGGCTTTCCTGGTGGGCAGGAAGGAGAGAGGTTTCTCATGCACCCACTCACTCATTCATTCATCAGTTAATCACACACTATGCATTGTTGACTTTCTGAGAGTTGAGGATTTGTTCAACCTTGGAAAGACTCACGGTGTAGTTTGTTAACTACAAAGGTGGGTCAAGGTGTGATACCAGCTCAGGACAGGGTTAAGAATCTTCTGTTTTTGTGATTTGGGAGAAGACTGAGAAGGGCCTCAGAGGAAATGCAGGAGATGCACATGAGCAGAGATGCCGATTAGAAGACGTAGAGGAGTCATCAATCTCACAATGGCAACGTCTTGGCGCTCACAAAGCCCCGGGTTCCCTGGGACTGCGGAGAAGATGCTGATGCTACTGAAGCCCAGACTGCAGTCTAAGTGTGTGGCGGGGAGCAGGAGTGCTGAGTGAGGAGGCTGGGCCAAAGCATCTTGCTGTGGCCTCCCGGCAGCCAGCACAGCTGGCCGTCAGTCTGAGGAAGTCAGGCTGCGGAGATCAAAACTAAAATCGTTTTAATATTAGGACAGTGAAACAAATAATTATGGAACATGAAATGCAGGCAGTGCTAGAAAAAAATACACACTGTGGTAGCTGATGTCATTAGTAAAAGAATCTTTTATTGTTGGGGGAATGAAACAAAGAATAACAGTGAAATCCGTAGCTGGGTTATAACAGATTTTAAGGCATCATAGTTGCTCTTCTTGTTCCTGAAACAAAATACCCCATACCCAAAGTTTAAAAAGAGGGCTTCTCAGGCAGGTCCCTGGACTGGCCAAAATTTACCCACAGGCCACAGATCCTAAACTAGTGAGAGATCGCTCAGGCACCTGCAGAGGAGGGTGGGAAATAGTTATCTCTTCACATTTCATTGGTCATAACTGGATCACCTGACAATTCCTGAGCCAATCATTTTGACAGGAAATTGAGTATGCTAATTGGACAGTCAAGGTCCACCTCTGAGTCCCATTGGACAGGATTTTCCTGGAGAAAATTTGGTCACCTGAAGGCTCAGGAAGGCAGTGGCCTCTGAGCAGCACCAAATGAAAAATACTCGTTTGTCTCCAAAACAGTGCTGGCAGGGGCAAGCCATAGACAATCACCTGTCCTCTTCACAGAGCTAAAGACCAAATGTGCAGTGCAGTGACCCCAGATTAGTAGAAATGCTTGATAATGGACCTAGACTGCTTTCCCTTTCATATGTGCATTTTGAAGTGTATATAAAGTATTCTGATTTCATCTTATTAAGAAGCTTTTGCACAGCAAGAGAAACCATGAACAGAGTCAAGACACAGCCTACTGTCTGAGGAGAAATGTTTGCCAACTGTCCCTCAGACAAAGGATTGCTATCAAGGACATGTAGAGAAGCGCCCCCCCAACCACCCAAATTTAGAGACCCAATCCAAAAATGGGCATCTGAGATGAATACACACTTCTCAGATGAAGAAATGCAAACAGCAAACAAATACTTGAAGAAACGTTCAACATCACTGACCATTAGTGAGATGTAAATTAAAACATTGCTGAGATTTCACTTCACTCCAAAAAAATGGCTATTATAAAGAAATCAACTAACAACAAATGCCAAAGAGGCTGTGGGGAAAGGAACCCTTCTCCACTGTTGGTGGAAGTGTAGGCAGGTGCAACCACTGTGGAAATCAGTGTGGAGCCTTCTCAAGGGACAAAGATTGACATTCCCATTTGACTCAGCTTTTCTGGGTGTTTTCCTGAAGAATTAAAAAATCACACCACGGTGATGCATGCGCACCCATGTTTATCACAGAACAATTTGTAATAGCCAGATCTTGGAAAAAACCTGAATGTCCATCAACCGAAACTGGATTTCAGTAAGTCACGTCGGCAAGCCCAGCCTGGACCGGTCCTTCCTGGCTGTGGATGGGGTTGGGTCTTATTCAGCCATGGACATGGCTGAACTGGAGACTTTTATAGGAAAGTGGATGCAGCTTGAGTCCATACTGAGAAAAGTGTATTAAGTCAGAATCACATGCACAAACCCTATGTTCTCCCTAGTGTGAGAAGCTGAAAAAGTAGATAAGATATTATAAATGTATATCCAGAATATTTCCAGAATAATGTCCCATTACCTCCCAAAATTTTTTCTTCCTTTTCAAAATGGTTTTTATGATTTCAAGTCTTTCAGATTTTCGTAGAAAACTGTTATCTTCAAATGTTTCACTTAAAAATGTTTCTTGAAATTTTTAATTTCTCTGTAATGTTTTCTAGTTTTCCGTATATAGGTCTTGTAAATTTTGTGGTGATTTTTATTACTATTTTACATTATAGTACTGTTGTAGCCAATGTGTTTGATTTTCATTTGTTACCATAGAGTGGAAGTATAGTTGCTTTTCCATAAACATTTTAATTTAAAAATATTTAATGTGTCTATAAAACATGGACACTCACTAATAAGGGATTTCAGCATGAAATTAGTTTAAAAAGAAAGTCAATTCATCATTGAGTTTTTACTTATTAGTAATAGTATAGATATTAGTAATATAGATTTGCCACATGTCAGAAATATTAGAGATGTTACCTAACGCATGTGAGGCTTGGGGCCCCCAAAGAACGTGTAACTGAAATTATACCAGAAGTGCCACAGGATGCGAATGTTGGTAATTTTTTATTTAAGTGGGGATTAGTATTGTGACATGTAAGAGACGTGAAAGAAACAAAGCAGACGTGAACCAGGCAGCGAGCAGATGTCACACACTAGTTCTGGGCTCCCTGCAAAGTGGAAAATGAGGCCCTGCTGGATAAGCAGCCTGGCACCTGGGGCCCTCACACGCAGAAATCCAGAAGAAAGACTCGAGTCAGGCTTCCAACACAGCACCTGCCTTTTTCACTCTGCGGGCTGTTCTGAGCCTTGAATGGCAACCAACCTCCCCGCCGTGTGGTTCAGAACTGAACACGGGGCTCTTTCATGGTAGCAGGGGTTTGAGATCTACCCTGACAAGCTTGTCGGGAGACTGCTGAGAAGGAGTGTCCATATGTTAAAAGTGGTTACTGTAATTTCCTACGGTGTCCCACTGTGAGAGTTTGACAACCAACCTCAATGCGTGAAAAACAAGAAACTTTCCTTAGCTCTGGTAGTTAAAAGAAGCCTGCTACGTATCAGAGCTACATGCCAGTATTTAAAAATTCGCTTCTGCCCCAGATGACGCAGGAGGCTATAGTAATAATATCTGGCAATGTTATACTTACAGAGCTTCCCTTTAATAATGGTACCTAGAACACGGAGACCTTTCAGCAATATCTTCAAGTTAGATTCATGGATCATCCCACAGGGTTTCTACCTCAGTCCCTAATCAGCTGGCTCTAACACAGGATGGCATGGCAGAGGGGCAGCACTTCACAGCAGCAGAAGACAGCAGAAACAACAAGAGCAAAAAGGGACAGCAAGCCTTTCCCCTCCCTCTGCCCTAGGGCAGGTGTGGCACTCACATGGTCTCTGTGCCTCCTCATGCACTGGATGAGGGTGTGTACAGAGTAAGAACTCTACCCACCTGCTGGGTCCCCTACTTAAACTTCTAAACTTCTCAAGTTGCCACAGTGAATCAACCATTACAACACCCCAGAGCATAAACAGCAACCCTAGGTCATGTCCTCTCCACCCTAGGATGTGGACCTGCTGAATTACTTAGCTCAGCTTCTAAACTCAAGCTTACACACTATGTCAGCCACAGCAGCCTCCTAAGTGGGCAAGCAGAGGTTTCCAGAAACAAATCCTCTAGGATTCCATTGACTAAATATGGTATATGGATCATTCCGCTAGCCATTAAAAATGGTACACAGATTGGGATTTGAAAATCTTAAGAACCTGCCACAGCAGGACAATGGACTTGAACTCATGGCCCAGAATGGCAGAGGTGAGCTCCCTAACACCTGTGCCCTGAAGACGGCCCTAATCAACCCCAGTGCACTCCATGCTAGAGCCCAGGTTCTTCCTCAGAGAAAAGAGGCCCCTGGGGAGGATTTACCACGGCAATGTGATAAAGTCTGCTTCCTGTTTATGCTGGATCTGTGGACAGCTGGGAAGGGTACAGTGACTGGAGTGAATATGACATCAGTGAGGCACAAGCTGGCAGTGTGTCACTGATGGCTTCACAGACTGAAAACCAAACCAAAACAAAAGCCATCAACTCACGTCCCTGTCTTGGGATCACTGTCAGGGGAAGCCTTGCATACTCGGACCATAAAGTGGTACCTCTGGGGCCAAACACGCTCCAAGTTTCACCCGGTCTCAACAGCAGGGCGCTCTGTCTTCTCCCGCTTAGTAGCCAATGCTGAAATTGATCAACATTTTCCTAAAATTAATCTGCAGTATTTTTCTTTTTTTTTGGACATTGCAGATGCTCAGAAAGGCTGAGTCAGCATTCCCGTGGGACCTGACTGTGTCTAGCTGAGAGGTAGTTTCCTCCTTCATGGGGAACATGACCATCCTGGGTGACCTGGTCCTCAACACTCCCAGGGATGCCACACCGGGTGTGACACCATGTCACCTCCCTGGGCCACCCAAGGATTTTGCTCCTTTCACCTTTGCTTCCATGATCCTAGCCTTCTTTGTGAAGCTTCATTTCCATCTGAAACTCTGGGGGTTAGTGAGTAAATGATGTTTTTATAAGCTGAGTTATGTTATGCACAAGGTAAGATGAGAGGATAGCTAGATCAACAGTGAGAAATAGAGACTTAGCTATATTTTAGGTGGTGCTATCTAGTGAGCATTGCACCTGTCACTTCAGAGTCATTTCTGATGATGGCAGTGGATTCAGTGCTGGCAGGCAGAGCTGCTGTCAGGTAGCTCAGAAAGAGGCCAGTATGGAAGGATTTCATCCGGTGTTAACCATGGAGAGCAGAAGTCAACATCCAGCCATGCCAACTCCTTTTGTAACCCTAAAGATGGTACCTGTGCATTGAGCACTTCTCATGAAACCTTCCGACTCGGCCAGACTCTGAGTTCCAGAGTCTCTTGAGAAACACCCACCGAGCATGTGAGCTTGTTGTGCAGCACTGTCTCGGCAACTCAGAACTGCTGTGTCCAGCCCCTCCCCTCAGCTGGGTCTCCCCAAGTCTCTCTTTGGCATTTTCCCTTTATGGGATAAGCAGTTTAGAGGTCACTTTTGTGTTTACTTGCTACCCTTTCCTGGAATCGCAGATAAACTCTCTGTGTTTGATGCCTTATAGCTTAAGTTTATGATAAATAGTTTCCTTAATCTTATGCTTTTTTTATCCTAAGAAACTTTAGTAGAAATTTGAAAAACCCTGAAGACATCCCTTTCTTTCATTGTCCACCTAGAAAACCCGGTTGTCTTGCCAAAATGTTTCTGTTTTCTGTGACAATTTATGTGCAAACACCCCCAGCACCCGAGCACATGGGCAGCACCTGGGCCAAGGGCACCTGCTTGGCAGCTGCCCTCCCCAAGGCTCCCTGTGCACAGTTGGGGTGGATGTGGGAGCCGCCGGTGCCGTATGCCGGGCTCTCACCAGCTAAGCAGTCTCCATCTCCAAGCACCACCTGGTGAATCAAAGTGCTCTGATCTCATCCTAAGCTTCTAAGTGTTCATGTTTTATAAACCTCCCGCATGATGGATAAAATACATAAAGGAAGGCTCCCTGCTACTGATCATATGCAAAACTTTGGACTGATTCTTGGGATTAGATGTTCTGAAATTTTATAAAGAATAATTTTTTGGAAGACTCTTGTCTAGAAAGATAAAGTAAAGCTACTTGGAAATATGGGGCTTTGTTTTCAGTACTAAGAACTCAAAGAACTCAACAGCAAAATTTTTAAAAAATAACAATTTAAAAAAGAAGCAAGGACTAGAAGGTTTATTTTTTAAACAGGAGACATACAATGGGCCCATAGGTTTATAAAAATGTTCAACAACACTATCCATTAGGGAACTGCTAATTGATACTGCCATAAGAAGACACCAAACACCTATTAGAAGGACTTCCATCAAAGATAAAGAGGGAAAGAAAGAAAGAAAGAAAGAAAGAAAGAAAGAAAGAAAGAAAGAAGAAGAAGAAGAAGAAGAAGGAAGGAAGGAAGGAAGGAAGGAAGGAAGGAAGGAAGGAAGGAAGGAAGGAAGGTGTGCATTGTCAAGTATGTAGTAGAAGTGATGGTTTGCTGGGAATGAAAATCATTCCACCTGTTGTGGAAAGAACAGAATGGCTCCTCAAAAGACTAGAAGTAGATGTCCCATACGACCAAAGATTCTGCTTCTAGGTGAGTCACCAGGGGACAGCCAGACCCCAGCCTCTTCAGTGCCATTCCTGGGCTGTGAGGGGAGAGAACAAGAAGTCACCAAGAAGCAACCCTCCCTGTGAGTCAGCCCCAAGCTTGGGCTGCTGGGAGGAGAACCAGACCCCACCCCTTTCTGGTGCTTGGGCCTGGAAACACGAAGAGCCAAGACTACACCCCCACCCTCCATAAGCGACTGGCTGGTCTGGAGAAACAGGCTGTGATTACAGCTATTGAGGTGAAATGCAATGTAATGCTTGTGGTGTTTTGGTGTTCACTGAATTTGCAGGTCTAGGCCCAGTGGTCTGATCGTCGATTCGGAGGTTCATGGTACACAGTGTGTCATCTAGGGGGATCTCCTTCTGAGGGTGGTGGCCATTGTTAATACCCTGTCATTTTGTTTTGAAGTCCTGTATCATTTTCATTATTTTGTTGGGTTGGGTTTTGTCTGTTTTGTGTTCTTTGATTTTATTTTCTTTGATGGCATGGGCAGCTATTTCAAAGATAGCAGTAGATATGTGGCAGCCACTTAGGACTTACTCTTGTCCTGAAGTCCTGTATTGCATTCATTGTTTTGTTTTTATTGGTTCTATTTTGTTCTCTTTTGTTTGATTTTTACCATGTCTGCAGGTATCTTCAGCTATTTTGAAGATAACAGGAAGCATTAAGATAAATATTGTTGATTTTGAATTGTTTTGAAGTCCTGTGTCACTTCCAGTAGTTTGTTTTGATTGGCTTGATTCTGTTTTATTTTGCTTGATTTCATTCTCTTTGAAATAAAAATTTTAAAAAAACACAAAGTATTCTTCTTCTGACTTCAAATCCAAAGGAATTGAAGTCAGTATCATTCAGGGTGACCTGGAATATCTCCATCGTCCACTGCAATGTGATGCAGGTGGGTGGGCGTCTGGAGTCCCTGAGCTGCCCACCAGTGGCTGAGTGGCTGAAGAGATGTGCTGGTCATGCACAGTGGGGCGGCGCAGCCCTCAGCCCTGCTAAGAAGGAAACTGTCATTCGTGACACTATGGATAAACCTGCACGTTATGTTACGTGAAATAAGCCAGACACAGAAAGACAAATGCCGCATGACATTATTTACACATGTAATCTACAACAGCGGCTCCGACAGAAGCAGAGAGGAGATGCTGCTTATCTGAAGCAGAAAGGGGAGAGTGGAGAGAAGTGGACCAAAGATGTGAGGCTTCGTTTACAGCAAGTAAAAGAGAGTGTGTGCATGTCGTGGTGACCGTGGTAAACAGCAGTGTGTTACACTTCTGAAAACTGGCATCCTTCCTCCTACCTTAAATCCCATCTAGATGCTTATAACCTCTAATAAAATGCAAATGCTATGGGAATAACAGTACTCTGTTGTTTAGGGAACAATGCCAAGAAAAATTCCATACATGTTCAGTACTGATATAGTATCAAAAATTTTTCAAAATATTTTCAGTCTGTGTTTGGTTGAACTATAAAAGCAAAGCCAGGAATAAAGAGGCTGACTGTGGTTCTTATTAATCCCTGATAACCATAACCCATATAGAGCAAGGATTCCCCATAGGGTAGCAATTATTACCCGTGCTCTTATTTGCAGGTATTACTGAAAGAAAAAAACAACAACCAGTATTAGGCACATGCTCCTTAAATATCAAAAAACTAAGCAGTTTTGCAAAACGGTAATGAATCTTGAATTTTTGGCCTTGAGGAAAACCAGACATTAAAGTTCTTGCATGGCTCTGCATGCATTCTGATGGGCTTTTGCCTTTGCTTTGTATGCATGAAGACATAGTCTCTAACTTGGGGGCTTTCCTTGCCTTGTAGATTCCTGTTTCCCAGGCCACGGACCAGGGTTTGCAGCTAAGCTTCCTTCAGTTTCGAGGGAGCCATCCTGAGCTCACTCTGGGCTGGGCACAGGTTAAACCCCTCAGTCTCTCCTGAGTGGAAGACAATGTTGAGGGTTTCTTTCAGGATGTCCAGATGGGAAATAACTTTCCCCAGAGTCCCTGGTAGCCACTGTTGCCCCAGAGCAGTGGTGGTGAAGCTGTGACAGGCATGCCACAGAGGGCCGTTTGTACCACTGGAAGCTCTGAGAGGCTCGCTGTGGTTCGCTGTTCTTTCCCTAGAGGAATGTATGCATGTTTTAATGGGAAATTATGAATCTCTAAAGATAACTTTTCCAAAATATCTGTAGAGTGACTCACACACGTGGTCACAAAGTAGAAGGACAAACCGCCCATCTTCACTGGCCAAGTCCACACCGCCTTCCTCTGTTTTTCAGGGCATTTGAAGCCTGGTGCTGGGGCTCCTGACCCTCTGGGGAGTCAGGCGGCCCCACCAGTTCCCTTCAGGTGGGTGGCGGGCTTGTGACTGATGCTTTCTCTATGCCTATGTCCTTCCCCTTTCTTCCTGGTCTTGCCCCCAAGTGTTTCCAGCTTGGTGTGGAATGAGCAGGTCTCAAGGCCCTGTCCTAAGTTTACATTTGCCCCTTGGAATCCACAGTCCAGCAACGGTCATCAACGCTACTGTTGCAGGCAACTGAGTTAGAAATATTCTAGGAGTCGGACAGGGCTGAGCGCTCAAAGGAGCCAGTGCAGAAGACCAGAGTCGCTGTCCCAACCCCCTGCAGGAAGAGTCACTGTTCTGTAAGCATGACCTCTTGCTGCCTGACTTGTTCCTCCTTTGTCCCTGATTTATCAATTTTTCCTGAGCAATTAATCTTTTTGGTTGGCCATAGTTTTTTCCCACCTCAGGCGCACCTTGTGAGTTCCCATGGTTTCTCCACCTGGGCCCTGTCTCACCTTGTGGTTTTGCGCTATAAAAGTCCCTAGAAAACACAGAGTCTTTGGCAACCTATTCGGGACCCCTTTTGTGTCTCAGACAGAAGCTTTATTTCTCTCAATAAATACATTCTACTCTTAACCTCCATTGTTCCTAGAATACATTCTTCAATTTTAGAGAGCAAGAACTCGTACCAGGCATCTTGCAGGTCTGGAGCTTGTCCCCCTGTATCATTACGGCAGCTCCGTTCTGCTCAGGTGTCCTGGCTCTGTCCCTTCTCTAACTGCTCCCCCTCACTGCTGAAAGGCCCTTCCTTCTGCTGAGCAATGAAAGCAGAGTGATGTCCTCTCCCATCCTCCTCTCTCATTCCTCCTAGGCTCAGAACGAAATGGCATTAGTGAAACGGGCAATGATGTGTGACCATGGCAGCTCACAGAGGCTGAGCTGGCACCAGGGTGCTTGTGGGTTCTCAGGAGAACCGGGACTGAGAGGTGCCTGTTTCCATGGACAGGATCGTTGATTGGAAAACAGAAATGAAAAGCAAGCGATTGTATAAGCAAGGGGGCTCCAGACAGCCTCAGATGCTGCCAGGGGGACCTAGAGTCCTGCGGTAAGCGGTAACCCATCCGGCTGGGGTAGACAGAGCCTGTGAAAGCACTCCAGGACTGGGGCAAAGGAGCAGCGCTGAGCTGGGACCTCACATCACTCGTGATGCTTTTGGCTGCAAGTAAAAACCTTCAGCTTAAACTGATCTTCATGAAAGAAGAATATTATACAGCTGTGGCTAAGAGGAAGCACCCCAGCAACTTCCTGTCAGGGCTTCTTCCTCCTGTCATGCAACAGCCTTTGATTCCTTTCCTCCTCCTGACTGGGTCCTCCCTATCAGTGGCAGCATCTGCGTGTTATTCAGGCTGCAGCCACTAAAGGAATCCTGCAGGGTGTGAGACTTCCAAAGTGGGTCAGGAAGAATCGAGGACAGTGTCTCTTCACAGTAAGAAGCACACGCACCTGAGAGCTGGAATATACAATATTCCTGGAATATACAATATACACCCTGTACTGGGGCATTTCAAAGTGACAAGACTGTAGTTCCTATGTATGTGAAGTTTGGCCTTTATGTTTTTTTGGTAACAGAAAATTAACTGTTAATATTTTTAGAGGGACATCTCATATAAAACCTGAATTTTTGCTGACAAGCGGTGGCATCATGCGGTCACAGAGCTGGAGCAGCCAGTGTAGGGCCAGGAATTGGAGCATTTGGTGCATGGAGACCATGTGGCTCGGGGTGCATTCCCCAGGCTGCAGACTTGGGACCTGTTCTTGTCCTTTTACTCCCGTGCTCACTCCAGAAGCAAGGTGTCCCCGGACCAGAGCACGGGACACACAGCACTTTGGTTGCTGGCTTTGTCACAAAGCAAACTGCAACCACAGAAATCTGCATTTTAAAGTAGCTCTTACTAACTCAATTGCAAAGTCTATAAAGAGACACAGGAGGAAAAATAGGAGGAGAAAGGGAAACTTTCCTGAATACCATAATAAATAAGTGATTGTGCTGTTGTTTTGTTTTGACTTCAGAAACAGTTATCAGCTCCGGAATTCAGGCATTTTCGAGGCAATGAATTCCCCAGCAGGGGGTCCTAATGAGAGAACCCTCTCTGCCTAGGGCTAAATATCTGATTTTTGAGGCAGAAGAAAAGCTGGAATGAGGGGATAAGTGCCTACCCTGTTGTGTAAACAGAAAGTGAATGGAGAAGAAAGTGTTTATGTCCTATAAAGTCTAACAGCCACTTAAGGGGACGGCATTACTGGGAAGGCAGAGAGCTGCTAATGGCCACTCTGCTCCTCTCCCTGCCTGGCAGCTGCTCAGATCTGAGAGGGTGGAAGAGAGCAGGTCTGCTTAGTGAGCAGAATGTCCTTGGCCGGGGAACTGGGGGTTGTATCTTGCCCTTCCAGAGGCAGTGGGCAACCCTGGACATGTAGGAAACAAAAAAAAACTGTGATGGTAGCAATTTTTTTTTTAAGGAATGATGTCAGCCAACCAACAGAGAAGGTCCCCGACTGCCCCCCATAACTGCCCTGCAGGAAAGAGCACCTTGAAACAGGAGGGCTTGGCGGGCCTGGCTGTGGGGATCATGTGCAGGGTCTCAGTGCTGCTCTCCAGTCCACTGGTCTGTGCGATTCCTGAATGGGTAGAGCCCCAATCTGTCCCACACTGAAACTCGGGACCTGGCACTGGGCTACTAGAGGGATCTCCCATCAGATCCTCCTGCCCCTGCCCACCTTGCAGCCAGAAGATACCCACCTCTTCCCTCCTTCCTCCTGAACAATCAAATCTCATTATGCTCTCCACCAGCTTTCACTCCCCAAGGTTTCATTCCTCATAGCTGCATCAAGAACCCCTGCTGAGCCAGGCAACACCCATGAAAAGTGTCCTCCTGGTGTAGGTAAGAGCCCAAGCAGTTTCTGGCTTTGTCAGGGGCGCTTTGCAGACCAAGCTGTGGGCAGCTGCCCAGGTTCTGGAGGCCCAGAGAGCCTCCTTTCTCTGTTGTCCTGTAGAAACAGGACAGAACTGTGTGAAAGAGCCTCCTTGAGTCATTAATGACCATAATGCCTAAATTCTATGGAGCACTTCTGGTGGGCTGCCATAGATCCTGCCAATCCACTGCATGGGTGACTTCCCTTGGGGTTGCATGCAAAGACTCCATTTCCCAAGGGAGGAGAATGACGTTCAGGATGCTCATCTTGTCCATGGACTGGTGGAGGGCAGGGGGTAGTAGCTTTGCTTGCTGGGAGCTGGGTGAGGGGCAGCAGCTTGGCACCAAGCAGAATCCAAAGCTGATCAAGGAGTCCACAGATGGACAGCAGGATGGGAATGCCAGGGCCCCTGAAGCTCCATGCCCAGGTGGACATAAGGACACATAATCTGCCTTGTTCTGTTTGTGTTCCAGTCTGCCCAAGGCAGTAGGAGGAGGAGAGGAAGGGCCAGGGCTGCCCCTGCAGTCCCACCATGCCCTGCTGTGTAGCCATGCCCAATCCATGCCAGAGCCTCATGCTGGGCCCTGGCTGGCAGTCTTGCAGCACAGACTTGTTCACCGAGTTCATGCGGCCTCAAAGGAGGCCACTAGGGCACGTGCAGGAATCAGGGAGGATGATGCTCGCTCAGTCCTGCTTCCTGCTTCCAGCTTCTCACAGTCCCGTCGCTGAGAAAATCATCCAGAGGTTTTCACACACCAGTCACGTGTCCATGTGTGGCTTGCTCTCTGCCAGGCTGACCTGTGCAAGGCACCATCTGATGCTCTGACCAAAGGAGAGCATGTTGTCACTTTCCTAAAGCAAGTTCTGCTGGGTAGTTGGTGGCTCTATGTCAGCTATCTGAAAAAAATGTCACTCACGGGCAGACAATTTCTGCCTGCTTATGCCAGTTGTTAACAACGCCAAAGCTCTGCTCTCTCTTTAAAAGTGTAGCAAATTCGCTCTAGTTATGCCAAGGTCACTGTGTCCTCCAAGCACACCAGTTCTCCGTGATGTGTCTTTCCTCAGATACTTCCAGCCCAGCCTGACTCCCTAGTAAAAAATGCTCAGCGTGACTCCAGCACTAGTGATGAGCTGTACCTGAAATTGATTTAGTGAGTCACATGATTTTTCAAGCTCTTCGAAAACATCAGAGTCAAACTCTGTCATATGACATTTAAGCAGATAATATATATAAGACGTCCAATTAAAGAGCTGGATTTTCTGACACTTCTGGGGCTACAGCACATTACGGATGCTGTTTCATTGTAGAATAGGTCCTGTTCCAGTTTTAAGAACTAAGTTTATTTCTCTCATTGTGTACCTTGAAAATATATTTCACAGAAAACCACATTTGTGTAAATGTTTGCAAATATGGAGGAGGAACCTGACTAGAACACTGTGCTTTGGCTCAATTTCCTTGGGTAGTAATGATCAGCTCTTGGATTTCATTCAGTGATGATTTGGTGTCACCTTTAGACATTTATGTCCCCAAGGATTTTTCCGTGACTGTGTCATTGGGTGAAATGATGATGTCCTTCCAGCCAAAGCCTCAGTCTTAGTGGCAGGTCCTAGCTGCTGAGGGGAAGGGACGAGGAGTCCTGATGGCATTAGAAATGATGATTGGGGAACATTTCAGAAGTGTTTCTGCTGAGAATAAATGAAATGTCACAGTCAAGCCTGAGCTGAGTATTGTTGGACACCAAGGAGGCAGCAGTGGTATCCTGGGCATAAACTGCAAGCACAAAGACCACCTCAGAGATCCTGTAGAGCGGGAAGGAAACCAGGTGCGAGCCATGCAGGAGTGGTTCCACCATGGCGCATCCATTGGCCAGGAGGAAGGGACCAACAAAAGTCCAACCCTGCAGTCCCCTTTGGAAGGAAAGGATGAGACGGTGCTCAGAGGGGTCCTTACTCCTGTGTCAGTGAGTGGCTGCTATGAGGAGGCGAGGATGAGCTCCTCTACCCTTGGTCACTGTTAAGCACAGTGGACACTACTTTTCACTTGACTGGAAGCAGATGCATGTACAGGGCACATGTAGAAGGTGCCACCTTTGCTTATGAAGATGAGCACTCTGGTTCTGACATCTAGGTGCAAAGGCTGGGGAAGCCTGGCACACTATATGTGTGACTCCGAGGCCATGCATGTGCTGCAGGACACAGGGAGAGCCTCAAGCAGTGGACAGACACCTCACCCCCTGCTCTGTGTGTGCATCACCAGCCAGCATCTTTGGCTCCTGCAATTCTTGAAGAAATATGCATGGAGAAACTGGCGCTCCTCCCAGGTCATTTTACTGCCGCATGAGTGTAACCTCCCGGCGTCCAAACTTTCCCTTCGTTTACTCCATGCTGGGTGTCAGTTTTCTTCACTTCTCTTCTCTGCTGTGTTTAGAGGTGGAACCTAAGTTCATAGCCTGGTTTTATCTCACCAAATTTTCCTTCTTAAAATCTCTTCTTTGTGATATTTGGTAAGAAGGTCCTTTTAATATGTGAGTTCACAATAAAAGAATGCATTTAATAGGTCACTTTATCTTAAGCTTGTGGAAGTGGGAGAAGCATTGAGAACCATAAACGTGTCCTGCTTTGTTTTGTTTTAAATTTCTTCTTGGGCAGCTATAACTTCATAAGGATTGCTCAGAGACCTACAAAAGAGCCCCAGTTGTCTGTGTTAAGGGTATGGAAAGATGATAAAATAAAAAACAGAGACAAGTTTAGTAGTAAATGAGTGGCTGGGAAGTAGATGTCTCCAAATGGATTCTCCCCCGATACTCCAAGACAGCCACTGTTTATTGGGTGCATATAGTGATGGTGGGGCTAGTGGAAGATTCAAATTCAGCAGAAGTCTTGGAGGATTTTAACTCAGTGGGCAAATATAATCCTGGGACGCCTCAAGAGGGCAGAGATGATCTTATGCTAAGGAGGATCTTGTCCTGGGGTATGCTAAGAAGAGCCAATGGGAAACCTCAAATTGAAGGTATTAATAATCCCAAGCCTCCATGTTATCATCTCTTAGGGGAGTGTGCAAAATTAGCCTTTGTAAATTTGTGGTCCCCAACAGGGATCTAATGTATTACATTTTGGAGGTAAAAAAAAAAAATTCTCTTAACTAAACTACTTTTAGTGATATGTATTCCGGTGTGTTATGAACATCATGTTTTAGTGTCAAGCTTGAAATCTAAAATAATATTGATTTGAACCTGCTTGGATACATCTGCAGATAGGGCCTGTCATTTGCCTGGACAAAAATAAAAATCAATACAATAATGTTTCAGTTCATAGTACGCAGAAACCCAGGTACGATGTGCCACAAAGCATTCAAAGCTGTCTTTCAGGAAGAGAAAAAACACTCACAGGATTCTTACTAAGGAAGAAAAGCAATGTGCACACTCAAAAAAAAGATCCTGAGAGAAGAGCCCTTCCCAGAGGTGGAGAAGCAGCTGCTGGGAGGACCACAGACAGTGTAAACCACAGCGGTAAAGATAAAAGCAACTCATGATTACTACATTATTGTTAACACAGAAAGTGTTACCGAATTCACCAGAGGAACAAATGAGAATTGAACCTGAGTGAGAATTTAGGGGTAATAGGATTTAATGTGGGTTTTGCTAGTGAGGAAGGACCAGCTGGTGAAACAGGCATTGGCTTTGAAGGCTCACAATCCTCTCTATTGAGCTGTTTCTTCACTGAGAAATAGAATTTTAAGGATGAGACCTTGAAAGACCCCAAGGAATCATGTGGGGCAGCTCAGCTCATGACTTGAGCAGCTGATGACTCAGCCACCCAAAATAGAGTGCAGCCGTCCTCTGGTTCTAGTCATCTGTGAGTGGACACATCATACAGCTCCCCCTATATGCTGTCCCATGGCGGGACAGGAAGCCCTTCCTGCAGTCTCATCCATGGGGCCAGTGTGCGCTCTGGGGCAAGGAGGTGTCACTGGCCACGGGAGCCTGTGACCCAGAGCTGGTGCTGTGTGAGTCCTATAGATGTTACAGTCGGGGTGGAGAATTGAGGTCCCTAAACCTTGTGTCTCTTCTTCATTTTCTTTTTCTAAACTGAGTGGAGATGAGACCAGGAGGCCCAGGGCCAAGCAAGTCCCATCAGAGCTCTTTTACGATCCAGCAGGCAGCTGCCAGGCTCTGCGGTTCAGGAGGAAGAGCATCCCGATCCTGTTCAAGAGAGGAGAGCTTGCTAATAATTTGTTATTCAAATGAAGGCTGCTCCTTCTCAGAGACACTTGCAATCCTCTCTCCATTTCAGTGCTCAACTTTTGGCCCAGACCTCATGGAAATTCGTGCTCCGAACTGCAGTATCTTACTGCAGCTTCAGCCTCGGTCTACGGCACAGGGATGAGCGTTCCCTCTGGAAAGGGAACCTTCATAGTGCTGCAGGGCTGGGCTGGGGACTTGCCTTGTGGGTGGGTGGTGCAACGGGCTCCTCTTCAGGAGCAGGAGCCCCACTAGGCAGCTTTCGAACCCCTGCTGAGGTGGTTCCACAAGCTGCAGGAGCCAATCCTAGAACAGGACGCAGGGCAGGAAAAAGTGTCCTCAGAGCCTAAAGTGCCCCAGGGCATGAAGAGGACTTTAAATAAGGAGCATCTGGGCAGCAGAGCCGTCACCCAGATGCCACCTCTGCTGAGCAGTTAGGGTTTCTCCTGGTGCTAAGCCTTGTGCATCATAATGTGAGGAAGACAAGGGGCTGCACTTCCCAGCCACACTGACCCTGATCCGCTTAACAAAATTTAATTCGCCTTCCTTGCTCGCTAAGCGTTTCTTGCCACTTATGCCAAAGGTTGACTCTGTGCCTGTTTTCCACACCTGTAACAGTCATAACTCGGAGCTGGCAGTGAGCACGAAAGATGAGGGTCCGCAGTGCTGCCCCGCACCACCGAGGCCTGAACCAAGGAGCCACTCAGTGGGCAGCAGATCCAAATTATTGGAGAGGACACACAGAACTGCAGTCTATGTTCTCGGGGCATTAAGCTGAGGGAAAGCAAGAAGGGAAGACCGTGGATGTTTTCCTTTGCAAATAAACCACCTGCTGCAAATGCTGAAGCTGCTCATGTACAGAGACAAGGGGGATCAAGCTCTTTGCTTTTATTTTGCCAACAGTCTGGATTAAAACCCCATGAGAGAATCATCCTTTAATCCAACAGAACATTTGCGAAGTGGGGTTCATCAAGGCAGGTGGCAAGTTCTGCTCTGCCCGCTGCTGCATGGGCAGCTCAAGTGTATCTTAACAGTATCAGGTGACGGGGTGGTCTGCTTTTCATGCATGGCCATCAGGAAGCTGGCCTTTCCCAGAAAGGTCCCTCCAGTGTCACGTGAGAAATGCAGGGACCAGCCTTTGCAAATGTATTTTTCCTATTCCGTCTGTTCTCTGTTAATCATTTTCTCTGCCGAGCACAAGCTCTTTGGTGTGATACTAGTGTGTTGGTTTTGCTTTTGTTTCCTGTGCTTTTGGGGTCACACTCAAAAACATCAGTGCCCAGACCGATGGCACATGAGACCTTAATGAAGGGCACAATCACACAAAATAAAGAGAACAGGAAAAGTGCGGGCTGGACTGAGAGGACCCCTCCAGTCCCTCAATAGTCACAGGGTGATCCCAGCCCCCTGCGTACAGTGCTGAAGCGATTTCTTCCTCTTAGCTCTTCGCTCCACTGTCTGGGTAAGCACAGCAGATGCGCCCCCAAGCTGCCCCCCATCAAGCACACTCAGTGTCGTGGGAATCTTCCATTGTGCAGAGTGTCAACAGCACGTTGGGGAATTTGCTGAAACACTGCGGATACCGTGTCAGGTTCAGGCATGCCGCGCAGGCAGTGATTTGAGTGCTGCACGGGATGGAGCACATGTTAAGATAAAGGCGGGCCCAGTTGTAGGTTTCAGTGTACAGATTAGACACAGCGCTGTGGTTCTCTGGAGAAACAGGAAATGCACAAACTAAACCGAAGGAGGCGTTAGAGAGAACAAGGACTGGGACCCGCCCCACATTTGGGATGGAGACGCCTTGCTTGCTCTCTCCTGTCTCTCCCTCGCACACATACACATCCCGGTTTCTCCCAAGGTTTTGGCAAACAGGAGAACCTCAGACATTGCATCCAGGATTCCCGAAGCTGATAAGCTGATCTCACACCTCAGTTACCCAGCTGCTTGCACAGGAACAAAAGAACACATCTCCATCCAAATAATGTGATGTATTTAACAAATCTGAAAAGACAATTGTGAGTCTGCAGTGTCTGAACATCGCTGGGAAACGTTACCTTCCAGAAGCATTTCACTTCTTCCCCTCCCAGCCAGCCAGAGCTGCTTGCAGGCGGATGCCCCACTGTGCTAAAGGCGGCCGGACAGCGGATAGTTCCCGTCCCAGTTCAGGACCCAAGTCACATGAGGCTCGGGGCTCACAGAACAGTCCCTGCCTGTTTGAGGGTTATGCCTGTTCTTCCTCAGGGCGATCGCGGTCAGTGTGTGTGTGGGGGGCTATGGGCTGTGGTCTCAGTGTATGCACAGCATGTGTATTTCTGTTAGCTGTGCACTACTGGGCATGGCTGTGTTTATGTGTGTACATTTGTGTATGAACTTGTACCTGGGTGTCTATGTGTGAGTGTGTTCGCACGAGTTTATCTGTAGATGTTTATGTTGATATCCTCGCGCGTGTGTGGTGTGTGTGTGTGTGTGTGTGTGGTGGTGCTGACAGGTACACCTGCGCTCACACAGTTACGTGTATTTGTGCTTGCATTTGCGCATGCGGGCACTCACGTGTGTCTGCTTGTGTGTTACACACCATGGGGGGCTGCGGTCCTGTCAGTCATCTTACACTTTCCCAAGCCGCAGGCCATGGGTTTGTCATTTAAGGAAGTGACGGGATGAAAAGAGAAATCTTGGCAACTGGGGGTTCAAACGCCTGAACTGTCTCAATTACCCCCTCACCCGCTCTCTCCCCGAGCCCCTCTTGTCACTGGGGTAACGGGCTGCGGGGGTGGGGCCTGCAAAGCATTGTGGGAAGCGGCAGCTTCCGCTTCCGGCCCAGGAGCCAAGAGGCCAAAGGCCCTTCGCGTTCCCAAGCGCACTCTCTCGGGTCAGCGTCAGCGTCCCCTCTCGCATCTGTGAAAGGATCTTTTCCTCTAACCGCGGCGTCCAGCTCTTTATCTAACGGGAGGCAGGAGAGCAGGGCTGCGGCCGCTGGCGCCCTTCCCACCTTCCCGGATCTCGGCGTGCACGTCTAACTCCTGGAATAACTGGACCAGACAACAGGAGGAACGCAGAGCACTGCACATGAGAGTCAGGGAAAAGAAAGCTCTTTCCATGTAGCAGTTTATTTACCAAGTGCAAAGACTACATTTAAAATGCTGTGGGATTCAAGTTCTTAGTAGCTCCTAAAGATTCCTTCCTACATTTGTATGAATTATATGGGTCATGGTGGGGAGTGCAGAGAAGGGTTTCATGTAAACTCTCCCCACCTGGAGACAAGTGGGGTGATGCAGCTTTCTAGACAGGAAGTAACGGGCTCAGGGCTTCAGCATCCACTGGGAGCAATGTCTTCTCACTCAGAGAAGCCACGGTGCCAGCCGTACACAAAACCAGCCAATCTTTGCTTTGGAAGAGACCCTTGAGTATTTCTGGCTTTAATTGCTGGTCTGGGACCCAGGCTTAGATGAAATGATGTGGTTTGATTATAAGTTGACAGTTTGCTCTTTAGATACTGCGGACAGGGAATTGAGAGACAATCTTCATTAACTGGGAACGGGGACTGTCAGTGAGGTAAATGTTTGGAAACGCGGGAGTCATGTGAGGCTGGCTTGTTTTGCTTTATTCCTGTAGTGTGCTTGGGATCATATCCCCATTGACCTGACACTGCCTTCTTTTTGTTTGATCTTAAATGATGGAAAATATTGGTCCTTTGTGTCAGTAGTGCCCAGGAGACCACTGAGGCACATGGAGGTGTGGCCTTGGGGACTGATCTGGCCTCTCATCCCTTCCTCTCTGGCACTGTGTCCTCCTGCTCTGTTTTACCATGAACTGAGCAGCTTTGCTCCATTTTACTCTTCTGCCATGATGCTCATGTCTAGGAGCCAGGTGACCACGGACGGAATCCTCTGAAAATGAAGCAGGAACTGTAGTAAACCTCTCTTTTTTAAACTTGTAAGTGTCAGATACTGTGTTCCAGCAATGCAAAAGCTGACAGTCCATAGCTTTGATACTTTACTGCAAAGTTAGAATAAAAGAAGCCACTCTTCTTATCATGAAATCTGATGACGCAAAATAATAAAGGCTTGTGGTATCAACACTGCCTGTGTAGCATGCTTAACTGGCTTCTTTGCTGTGGGAATCCTTTCCCCTTTCAGTTCCATTTGGGAGTGTCCTCTCCATTTGGATTGCATGTCTCTTTCTAGGAAGGGATGGGCTTCTCCTATGTAAAATATTTCAGGCAACATGGGACACATACAGTTGACAACAGTTGGGCACATTTCCCATCCCTGTGTCCCTTTATTGCATTCTTCTGCAGCTGACAGTCTCAATGCAATTCTGTATGATGGCAGTGTCCCTGGACCCCTTACCCTGCACACAGCTGGCAGAAGGTGCAGGCTTTGGCACCCAGAGGTACATGGATGATGGTGATATTGGCAAACAGACCTTAAGGGTCTCCTCTCAGGACAAGTAGTGGACCCCAAGCCTGGCCACACTGGTTCCAGCACCCACACTCTCAGAATGATCAACCTACCTGGGAGCCTTCCTGTAGCCTTCATCAGTGTAAACTGCATCTTGAATCCCAAAAACAACCAGAAGACCCAATGGTTGTCATGGATGATGTCCAGGAAAGTCTTGCACAACTTTGAAAATGTGGGTAAACTTTAAGACATAAGGAGTCAGGTGCTGGAAGTAAAGATTAACAAATAAATGGTCAAATAAATTCAGAACAGAATAACTTTTTATGAAATACTAGGAGATGCAAATTTCACATACTTACCATTGTTCAGAAGTCACTCGTGCTGGGGCTGGGAATTTAGTTCACATAAGACCTGCCCTAGCCCTGGTCCTCACTCAATGCCCTGCTCAGTCTCCACAGTAAAACAAACTGCCAAGAGGCTGACTATGCAGCAGGAAAGGGGCAGGAAGCTCTTCCTGCACAAGGTCACAGCCAGAGGCAGCCCCGAGCCGTGTGAGGGGTGGGAACACCTGGGACCACATCAGGAATGAGGTTCTGATTTGACTCTGGAGCAGCGCAGCCATGCCCCTCCCCCAGCAGGCCTTGTGGGGAGAGCACAGGCAGCAGGCGGCACAGAGGAGGAACTGTCATCTGCAAGGCATTCCCGACACCAAGTGCAGGCGTGGGGGATTCTATTAGACCCCTCAGGTTTAATACTTCTCTGGAGAAACGCAAAGAACTTAAGAAAATGGTACCCCTGTGACATGGTCTTATTAGAGAAGAAAGCTGCACATCAGAACCCAGCGAGGAAAGAGAGCCAGGGGGAGGGTTCCAAAAGGAAGCTGCCGTTGTCGCCTTGCGTCCTGGGCAACATAAACAGGTGTGACGTGGTAGCACAGAACACTGCCAGCCGGGAGCTTCCTGGGCTCAATGTCCACAGGCTGTTATGTGGACACTGAGAAGACCTTAAACAGAGAAGACTGGTGGCACAATGGCCACGTGATCCAGGGAGATCCTCAGCACTTTGCCATTGTTGGAGCTTGGGGTGACATCATCCACACTAACCCCAAACCTCTAAGCACGTGGTGTACTTTGGGGATTGTCTGCCCCTTGCCCTGGGCCATCTCAGGAGAATGGACTGTTGGTGTGGTCCAAGGGACCCAAAGGAAACAGACACCTGGTCTCTCTGGAGATTCTGGGACTGCAGTGTGTGAGAGTAACTCTTCACTGCTGAGCGGCTTATTGGCAGAGCTAATTTATGTGGAGAGAGAGCAAGATTGTCTCATGGCTGGAATAACCGGAAGAAGGGCAGTGGGAAGGAGAAGGAAATGTGGCTATGGTACTTGTCACATGGAGCATATTCTTGTCAGTCATGTAGGTGCCAGAGAAGAGACTGGGATGATACAGCACTGCACATGCAGCCATGTAGCTAAACTCCCTACGCATGCTTCCTCTTGTCACTCACCGTGTTTCCAAAGAGGTGTGTTAGTCAGCTTTGCATCACTATAACAAAATATCTAAGAGGGACAACTCAGAGGAGGAAAGGTTTGGGCTCAGGGTGTCAGAGGTTTCAGTCCATGGTCACATGGCTCTACGATTTCATGGTTATAGGATGGGAAAAGCTCAAAGGTAGAAGGGCTTCATATAGAAAAAGCTGCCATAAGCAAGGAAAAAGCTAAACAGTAGAGAAGAAGGGACTGGGTACCATCATGGTTCCCAGCGCAATGTCCCTGACATGCTGTGTCCAATTAGGTACTAGCTCCCAATAAGCCTATTGATCCATGAACCCACCAAAGGAGTAATTGGGGAAGTTGTAACCCACATTATCTAATCACTTCCCCTAAACCCCACCTCTGAACACAACTGCACTGGGGAAGGAGCCCTGGGAACGTTAGTCTTGGGGATCCTATCATATTCAGACCATGCCAGGAGACCAAAGTGTGACACTGAATTTGGTCTCCATCTTCCTGGTGTGACTTCACAGTGAATCAAGGTCAGATGGCCACTTGAACTTGCAGATGCTTCTTAATGCTCGCTCAGTTCCGGATTTTCTCTCTTCAAAAACTTTGGAGGAAGGTAAGTCAGAATGTTAATTGCCATTTACAGATGTCAGTCCTAGGAATTAGCACCTGCCCAGTAGCTGAGTGTGGTTGAACCGAAGCTAGGATCCAAGCCTTTCTCCCATCTTGTGGCTCATTCCAGTATCCCTGAGAGGCGATCTAGGCTCTACCTTCTGGGACATGAGAATGAGTCTGCTACACTTGCAAAATTGAGAACAAGAAGCTGGTCAGCTCCTTTCTCTGTACCATCCATGTGGTATTTGACTAGAGAACAGGTGTAGGTAGTTTCCATCTATGCAAAATAAAGAAAACCTTGAACTCAATCATTTGTGCTAGGAAACTTTCAAGGCAGCTCCAGAAGGAAATGTGACCATTAGATTGGGGGACAGACGTGGACAGGAAGGGGAGTTGGGAAAAGAGCTAAGCCAAGAAGTCCTGAGACCCTGAGCACAAGGACCCAGCCCTGGTCAGTACTCATCCAAGCAGCTGTCCATCTACAGCCCGTTTAGCACCCACTGCATGAGCCAGGAAACAACAGCCCAGGACCTCATTAGCAGAGCTGACTGGGGAAGTTTGCAGAAGTTCTGAAGTAATTAAGGTTGCATTTGAATAGTGTGATTAGCATGTGTGTTTCCTTTATTGGGGAGCTGCTCTGGGGCTACCAGCAACCTCCCTCCTGTGGAATGCTGTTGGCAGTGGGCCCAGCAGCACTTGGAGGAAGAGTTAGATGTGTTATTTTTAACTCCTCATTATTAGAGGAAACACATCTGGAACATTGTGAGGAGTGATTATTAGCCGTTCAACTGAAAAATAGCCTAGCGTCTACAGTGCATCATTTTCCAATTATTTTGATATTTTTCAGTGCCTTAAATAGTAAAGGCATATCACATCCAGCTCACTTAATCTCCTAAATTATACTTTCTCCATCTGCCGTGGTCCTACACTTTAATAAACTACTTTTTTGTAAGCTCAGGAAAATCATGGAAACTATCGAGAGAGCCCAATTGCAGTTTGTTTTTGTTTCTCTTTGTGTTTCTTAGCAGAAGAATTGATATATTAGAAAAAGTGTTGGTATTTGAGGTCTGCTGAGGTAGTCTGGGGGTGGTTTACAAGGTCACTTATCAAGCTGACAAAGACAGATGCATTTTCATAGCATTTCTCTTACGAGATGTTATGAGCTGGTCTGGTATTAGAAAGTTGTGCTTTCACTGGAAATCTAAAAAGCTGGGCATCCCACTCCCAGAACTCAGTTACAGGCCTCTGCGGCTGGGACTCCGCTCACCATTCTCCTTTAGGGAAGTCTGCATGGCGTGCACAGGTCAGAGCTGTGAAAGGTTGCATCGGGGCGTGGAGTCTGTGCCCTTGGCTGAGTGTGCACCACAGAACAGCTCAGCTCTCTCACAGGCAGGGAAGGTTCTGAAGTAGTCAGGTTTGCTCCTGTGACGAGCATGTGGCGATGCCTCTGAGACTCGGCGACTGCACCTCTGCACCTCTGGCTAGGAAACCGTAGTTGTGCAAAGGGCAAGTGGTATCAAGTGGTAGGAAATACTCTCAATTGTTTCTGTTATTTTTCCTTCTTAAACTTTAGGATATCTGGGAGAGCTAAGCACAAACTCAAAATACGTTCCTCATCTTTAACTTAGAAATTGTGAAATTCCACGCTTAGAAATTCAGCTTCATTGAAAATCCTCCAGCGTGGCCTTGAGTCAGTGGTATGAACATTCAAGTAGGAGTCACAGAGCCAGATTCTATGCTGGGGACAAGGCAGCTGGTGCTGTGGAATGACTGTGCTGCTTCAGAAGCCCTCGGGTGTCTCCGGACAGCCAAGTATTTCCACTGTTCCTTTCTAACACCTTCAGCCTGCTGGACTGGTTCTGGTGCCACAGGCAGCTGAGTTAGTTGGAAATACTACAGTCAATCAGACTGGGCTGGGTCCTCTCCAGGGAGCCAGTGCAGAAGCCCAGACACCCTGCAAACCTGGAGGAGACAGACACCTCTGCTGAGGGCCAGACCTCAAGACAAAAGACAAAAAAGAATGCCCTCACACCCCAAGTACTGATATTCTAAGTAGGGATGGGTCACCTTGAGGGAGCCAGGAGTCACCATCCCAACCCCCTGCAGGAAGAGTCACTGTTCTGTATTCATGCCCATTTGCTACCTGACTGGCTTCCCCATTTGTCCCCAATTCAGTCAGTTTTACCTGAACAATCAGTCTTATTGATTGACCACAGTTCTGAACCACCTCACCTCATGACACCTGCCTTGCCAGTTCCCATGTTCTCCCCATCTTGGGCCTGTCTCACCTCGTGGTTTTGCTCTATAAAAGTCCCTCAAAAAGACAGAATCTTTGGCAACCCACTTGGGACCCCTTCTGTCTCTCTTCCAGACAGAAGCTTTCTTTCTCTCAATAAATATATTCTGCTCTTAACCTCTGTGGTTCCTAAAATTCATTCTGCAATTTTAGAGAACACAAATGCATACTGGACATCTAGTAGACTGGGAGTTTCATTCTCTTATATCACTGATGCATGTTGCCTCTTCCTCTAGAATGGCTGTCAGAGTTCCTGCCATCACATCCTCATAAACCATATTTAAAACAAGTACAAAAATCAGGTTTCCACAGGTATTTTTCTTTAATCCTGGATAAATACCTGTAAAGAAATTCCCAGAAAAATAGTCCCCATAGGTGCCTTTGATGAGGATTTATTCCCACGCCACTAACAAAGGAATTCAGAAAGCCTCTGAGGTCAGTGAGTTCTATCAAGAAGATTAAAGTGCAATAGGTGAGGATGGGCAGTAGAAAGTGCTTTCTATGCATAACTAGGCTTAACTGCATCATGGTTTGCTCTCAAAATGTCCTACGTTATGAATGTAGCTTTGCATTTTTTACTGTCCTTAATTTGAAACTAATGACAATTTGGATAAAGGTAAGGAATAAGGCAAGAAATATCCCATAAGCAAAGAAAGCATTTCTAAGTTAATAGATAAATGATAACAGCAGAGAAATAACAAAGCCAATTTCAAATTATGAACAGGCCCTTTTATTGATATTTTAATAGTAATAGTTCAATTTTACCTAGTCATCAAAAAGGTTTATGGAATAAATGAATGTAGTTTGGAGTTTTAAAATTTTATTTGAACTGTAACAGTTACCATATCAATAATCATTAAAGATTAAAAATCTTTAATAATTCTAATTATAACTAATGAGGAATTAACAATTGAATTAGAAAGTATGAAATTTTCTGCACTTCCTACTTCTCAAAAGAGATTTCTTTAAAAAGAAAAACAAATCCATGAAAAGCGAGCTCCTTGCTTGCTTGGATCATGGGCAGCTGTCACACTCTCCTTGCCCCAAGCTGGCTTTTCCTCCAGAATATGCACACCCTGCCACTTTCAGGGTGACTCGGGCCAGACCTGAGAAAGCTCGACACTGGCCCGCGAGGTGTGGAGTTCTGAGCCAGTTTCCCTTCTCTCGGGCTGAGTGAGCACTTGTGCTGCAACCTGACGGCTTAGCTCTGCTGCACCTGGCATACTAATTGCCATCACCAGTGTGCAAAATCATCCCCAGCACACAGAATTCCTTCACCATCTGCCGGGCACAGGGTGTCTCCTTGGTGGAGCTAAAAGACAAACCGAGAACAGCAGTACACGTTTCCCTACTCTCTCTCCTAAATTCTTGGATTATGGTCCAGCAAATTCTTTAATCCCACACAAATCATCCATGAAATATAAAATTCATGGCCCATGGGCAATCACTCAACAATCCTACCCTAAGGAATCGAACTGTGTTATGGATTTGCACCTGCTCCCTAAGATGGATGTAAACTTCATGTATTATAAACGTCGACTAAGAATAAAAAGGCAAAAAAAAAAAAATCTTAAGAAAGGATTCTTACCTGAGATGTTTGTCACATCCTCTCATTACCAGCAGCCCTAGACAGTACCTTTGTGCAGTGCTTTACTTTGATTCCTTCACACAGCCTTCTGTTCTCTATCACTGTCATAAATGGGATTTAAACAGAAAGCATAATGCAAACAGTTGTTTTTCCCAATTCTATTTTCCCCTCACTCATTTCCAAGGACTGAAACCTGATTGGTTGGGACTAGACTTGTAGTACAACTCATTGTTGCCTGGAATTGGCTCAGGGCTGGGCACATGACCTAGAGTGGCCAATGAGGCAAAAGAAGATACAAATGGAACACTGGGTGGAAAAAACAATCGATATCCACAAAGCAAAGATAAGGGGAAAATAAAGAGAGAAACCTAAATAAGCAGTCATGGAAATAAAGAGAAACTTTATAAGGAAAGTCAAATGGATCTTTCCAGAAAATATTTTATTTTTCCCTTGCTAATGTTCTTCCTGCTTGAGAGACAGTAGATTTGATGTGTGAAGCCCAGGCAGCCATGTTTATCTCAGAACATGGGACGAATAGCTCGGGCCAGACTGGGGTCCCTGGAAAATGTGATCCTCTAGACCACTGGTCAAACAGACTCCTCTGCACCTCACTCTTTATCACTGTCCTGTCTGTGGTAACCACCATGCTAAGAGGTGCAAAGGAAAGTCAGGTTCCGGCCGGATCCCAAAGGGCTGCCCTTACTCTGTGTGCTACCCTGGATTCCAAGGGGAGCCAGCGACAGCCGCTGGTGGAGAGACCTTTCCTCTCCGAGGACCATGTTTCCTGGCATCACCTAGGGTTACACTGCGCGTGACCTGTGGAAGGGTGTGTCTGAGGAATCACTGCTTACTTCTGTACTGTCGGAGTTAGCTCCCACGCCCAGGTACTTATCTCAACTATATGAAGGAAAATAGATTTTTCCAAGGACTATTGATGATGCCTGTTTTGCAAACAGAGTTTGTAAGCAGTGGTGATTAAAGCTCTGGGTGTATGTGTTTTCAGATGCACATGGTATATAACCCCGAACTTCAGCCCATTGGTTCCTCCATGTTTTTAATTCCAGATTTGCAAAAAAGAAATCAATAAATGGTTAATATGACTTGGAAAATACCAAGTTCCTTTCAGAAATAACAGGTAATTAATGAAAAATGCTATTGCTGGCCAACAAACGTTGAAACCTTTCAATATTAGGATGATAAAAACCACAATTCTGGGTGCTTGGGAATGTAGAGGAGTAAGATCCTGCCTGAAAGATGAAAGATCCGGCACACAGCTAATGTTTTCATACAATTTGCTTTAGAAATTCATGTAGAGGCCACTTTCTGATTTTCTTCATATGTCACTTTTTACTAGAGGTATATGTCACTCTTGTCACTTCTCAATTACTATTTTTTACATGGCATTTTCTTATTTTCTGTCTCCCATTGAATATTCTTAAGATGTTCTCTATAATTACAATAACAATTATCCTGTTACTTAATCACTTTTCAAGAACAGAAGGCCATCATGGAAATAAATGCAAGAAAGCAACACAAAATCAAGTCCCTAAGTGTTGTTTTAAACCTCAAGTTTGAGCTTTAGTTTGGTTTTCTTTGTGGTAAAAGGTGTGTTTGAGTCATGGTTAAGGAGGCTTTTGGAGTATCAGGAGGACTTGCAGATGTAAATCAGCGGAGAGAGAAAACCCTGGATGTAGTGAGAAGGAACAAAAGGCTGAGTGAAGGGAATAGTTTAGTATTAGCATTAACCTCATCCAACCTGGGCAATTCATTGTCTTGGTCCTGAGGTCTCTGATGCTGTGACATGTGGCCCAGTTTGGGCCAAGACAACATTAGGATATAACTTCTGGAGGCCTCTAGAAAATATTTTTCTCATGATACAAAAACAAACACCTTTTTTCCCAGTGTTCTCCTTTTTTAGAGGCTCTTTGGGGAGAGATTTTTCAGAAAGATGGCAGAAGTTTAGGCTCAGTGACAAGCAATTCTGAACTTGCCTCAGGGTCCTCGATGAAATAATTCTTAGGCTTTTGGTTTAAGGGGTTGAGTTTCCTGTGCTTCGCATCTGGACACATTTACAGTTAAGTCTCTTATGTTACCCATTATGCCACCATTACCCTCAGTGTTGCCTCTGTTCATCCTGCTTTCTCTTGTCACACAACCTTCCTGCCATCAATTGATACAAATCTCAGCTGTACAGTTCCTCCAAAACTAGGTAAGGTGGACCTGTGTGCGCTAGCGTGTTTTTGAAGGAGAACCTAACAAAACAACAAAAAGTTCAAAGAAAACCCCTTAGGTCATTGCCTCAGTCTGGGTTCCTTCGGGAAGATGGAGTTGGCAGGGTTGGTGAGGTGTCAGGAGCTTTAAGGGTTTAAGATTAGAGTTAGACCCAGGAGGGGCTGAGAGAGGGAAACGAAAATGGTGCCTGGAGGGTGACAGAAATCATCAGCAGTCACTTCAGAGAGAAGCTGTGGGAAGCCAGGTTCACAGAAAAACCTGACGAGCTGCTCTCGCTTTCAGGGAGGTTTCTGCAGCCAGAATGTGCCCTGGCCTGCCCACTCATGTGGCCTTCAGTGAGGGGGCTTTCACTTTTCCTTGTCTCACACCCTCTTTACTCTCCCTCATGGCTCATGACTTCAGGAAAGGAGATCTTGGATTTATAACAGAGGACTCGGAGAGAGACATAAAGTGACAAAAAGTAGTCTAGCACAGATTTACTTGTGCTGATGAAAGAGCAAGAACAAGTTCAGAACTGTATTTTATTCCATCCACCCACACATGCACCAGTCCATCCACCCACCCATCCACCCATCCACCCACCCATCCATCCACCCATCCACCCATCTATTTATTCATTCATGAAATATCAAATTACCTTGAACCTCACAACAGTGCCTGCAATGACAATTACTACTGACTGTAAACTGATTTGTGCCCTTGTCAAATTTGTGTTCAGACTGTACCTGTGTTGTGATAGTGTTTTGAGGTGATACCTCTGGGAGGTGGTGAAGTTTAGATGAATTCCTGAGTGTGGAGATTTTGTGATAGGATTAGTGGCCTTATTAGGAGATCTCTCTCTCTCACTCTCTCTCTTTCTCTTTCTCCAGAACAACAAGGCTGCCATGTACAAGCTGGCAAGATAGCTCTCACCAGAGCTGAAGGTGACACTCAGATCTTAACCTTGCAGCCTCCAGAACTAAAAGGTGTTTGTTTCTGTTAAATCACTCACTCTGTGCTGTTTTGTAATGGCTACTGGAGTTATTCAAACAGCAGTAAATACAGAAGACATGATCTGTGTTTAGTTTTGTCTCCATGATTAGATGTTGCTACTGCTGATGGTGATAATGGTGATGGTGACGGTGATGGTGCTGATGACAACAATGATGATGATGTTTACAGTGATAATGGTTATGGTAGCAATGATGACAGTGGGGATGATGGTGATGGTCATGATA